>JAQQZZ010084163.1:0-18799 GCA_030265115.1 Mopalia vespertina
CCCCCCCCCCCCCCAAAAGCCCGTAGATCACGCACGTCGGTAAAGCTAGCACCGGATTCGAAACCGATTTGTCACTTATTCAAAACTCATTCAAGAGGCGACTAGGTTGTTAATAAGTTGCTGTGAATCGGTTAAGACGCTGGTGCTAACTTTACCGACGTCTGATGCTCGTCAGATGTTAAGGAGACCTGTTTTGATTGATTGGTTATTTGATTGATTAGTTATCAAAAGTGTGACTTTGTCAATATCAGAAATAACACCGCACTTTAACACGAATTATATTTTACTACACCTTACTTAACAGGTAAAACATGCACAATTAAGTATACCCCCAAACAATACTAAGAATACACTTATGCCTCAAGATAACAATGTGGTTTTTTTTAGCTTTTCGCTGAGAGCATCACAATAGAAAGTGTCTCTTCAAATGGACAATAATCCACCATAAACTTGTTTTATGCCGATTAATTTCAAACAAGCCAGAGTTTTAAATAGGGACGTTCTCTGGACAGTAACCCGAAAAGTAACGTCATCTCTGGGATAAATGCCGACGGCACGGACGCTTGCAAAGAAAAACAAAACCTCAGTTGCTGTTTCAATTCTGTTTCCAGATGAAATGAAAATAAGCTTTAGATATAGAAAAATTTGCTTTGATGTGTAGACTTAACACATTTTCCAGCTGGAATGCCTCCTTGGCAAATCGCTTGGATTAAAAGTTACGTATTCAAACTATATGTTGGTGAAATAAATAATTCGAAATTCTAATTACAAACAGTTACATTGGAGCCTATAATTTAGTTTTCCCATGATCATATATTCAATTCGCAAAACTTTAATTGCCTATTTCTGGCACTTCAGTTTCAAACTGACTCTACATTTTCCAAGGCGTATTTCTAGAAAACTATTCATGTTAGAAACTTCAAATTTGTACCATTGTGAAGAGCATAATGCGATCTAGTAAACGGTGCATTTTTTAGAAGTTCGTTCTTGATTTTGTCAAATATTTTCTGAAAGTTGTATTTTAAATTTGTATAAGATTTTTCAAGGTGGGATAAAAATCTACTGGGATCGTTCTAATACAAATTTAAAAAAACATGAGCCACCGTTTACTAGTTCAAGGACTATTCTACTCGGTCAACTAATTTATTGAGTCTTATCGTTATTACACTTCGAGAAATAAACCAGGAAAAATGCCGTCTATTTTTTTCTGTTGACATTTACTCATTTTGCAATATTTTTTAGAAATAAAGATTTCATTATCACCACATTCACATATATGTAATTGTGAGAATTCAAGCTTTCCAAAAATATATACATATATATGGTACAAATTTATATTCTTCTGCATAACAGTCTAAATACAACGGGTGTTCTGAAAATCGACCGAGGATTCCAGCAAGCAAGACCGTAACGTGAGGAACCCAATATAATTAAACGTGAACCCAGAGCGTAGATCAGGGGAGGTAGCCTCCTATCACAATTCATTTAAGATAGGTGCATTAGAGTTGTCTTCCCTTGTAATTTATTTAGGTCACATGATGAAAACATGGTGACCTGTATAAGCCGTCATCAGCTGTCATTCATTGACATAAAGTATTCAGGTCATTTCTGCAAACGATTGGGTGTCAGACTAAATCTTCTCTGCATTTAAGATGATTGGGTGTCAGACTAAATCTTCTCTGCATTTAAGATGTGCATATAGTTTGTAAGTATAACGGTTTTTCAAGTCGCTTCTAGGTAAAAATGTTATTCGTCTTGTTGGCATTTTGTTACAGTAGATTGTAAGCCTAAGCACTATAAACTGAACCATAGGCATAGACCAATCTGTAAGCTCAGCATACTGCGGCTTCCAGGCCTCAGCTCTGATTCATCCACAGTGCAGGTTATATTGACTGTCTTATACTAAAGCTTAGCTTCGATTCGTAAACAGCACAATCTCTTTCCGTTGGTTACGCTGGTATTTCCAGTCTGCTAGAAATCTACTGGTAAGGCCCGGCCTATAGTCACTATATATCGGCTCTACATCAATATGTTATAGTGTGTACGTAATACAGTACCGTTACGTAGGCCTACGACAATACCAACAATTTAGATTTAGTTGCGAGACCCTTTATATTTATCTAAATAATTTAAATAACTTCATGTAAATGCTGACCAACTGATAAACCGAGTCCCATATAGGATTACTTATATCGGGTATGTAAGTACCGGATTTAATATGACAGGCTCAACTGGAGGCATGGATATAAAATTACCTTTGTAACGTTCTTACATAATTATAATGAAACTATAAATGTAGAGCAAAGTAGCTTTCTTCCTTTCTTAGGCCTACTGGGATTCGAACTGGAGTCGAACTGATGGTTCTACGACGCTGTAACAGCGGCCCTGCTGAGCTACGACCACGAATTTAACCCAACTTTAAACTGAGAATCTCTTGAATGGCATATAAGCCACAGAAACAGTAACTCGCAGATGTGTTTAATTTATTTATTTGTGTTATTCTGATAATCTGGTGTTATCATCTAACAGCCGTACCGGTAAAAACTCGTCTGGAGCGTACATGGTTTATGCGACCGTCAAGCGTCGGTTAATACTACACTTACAAATAAAACCATGTAGCTTTAATAGTGTATTCAGTTTATATTGTAGGACTAGCCATATATAGGACATTGCTATTTATTATTTACGTATTAAAGTCTGTCTACTCAGTCTGACAGGCTGAAACGGGCTAAGTATAATTCGTTGAATGTATTCTTTATTATATTAGGTAACTATATTAAAACTAATGAGTTTAGCCTTTATACTGATACCGGTATATGTCTGGGAATGTCTGGTAATATAGGGGTACATTAAAGAAATGAAATTAAGTGCGTTTGTGCATATCGAATAATGCATTTGCACATATGATATACGATTACCATAGTTATTAGCGAGCAGTTGTGTAGATGTTGAATCACATCAAATACATTTATAGCTCAAGGTTAGGGTGAAAACAACAAATTGGCCTGCCAATTGGAAATCGCATTTGCAAACATACTGGTAACTATTTACTGTATTAGTACTAAACATTTTAACGGGCAAACCTTTAATTGTGAATTTGTAACCAGCATTTGCATTACAGCCACGGTGAGCGATCGGGAGGGATCGAGCTTTATGTTGCCCTTCTGCTGCCAGAGCTGAGAAACAACATCAAGCCGATCTGTTTGCGATGTCTTTGTATTGTGTCCTGTGAATGTCCTGTCTTATATTTGTTGGTTGTCAGTGGTGTTGATGGGAATTTCCTACACCCATTGAACTGATACGCCAACATATGAGTGGAATAACCTTAAGACCAGTTAAGTAGAGAAAATGTCTGGTTTTAGAATCATAATTTATCGGATGTACTTCTGCTAATGACAGTGTGGTTTTAGCGGAGCATACCAGCCTATAAGTGACTTGAAATCCTTGACCTCCATATAAAATGTCTCTACATTTAATCACATTCTGTTTGCCATATCTTGTCCTTCTATGGGATAGATGTTTCGACGAAGCTTCCTTATTGACCTCGGCGCTACCGGACACCCAACAAGCCGATCTGGCTTTGCGTCTTGTGATTATCTTGCCTCGTCTTTGTGTGTTGATAGGGGCGTGAGGGGAGACTGATAACCTTAATTCAATAGGCTGACACGCCATCATATCAGTGAAATAATTTAATATGGCGTCAAAACCCCAATCAAACAGTTAAAAGAACTTTTGCTTACAAATACAGTGTGATTCCCACTGAATAATTTGACATAGTAGACCAAAGTCACAACTCCGAGAAACAACAAGATACGCATCTACCTGACTGTCTCAGGTAATTTGACATAGTAGACCAAAGTCTCAACTCCGAGAAACGACAAGATATACATCTACCTGACTGTTGACTGTATTACATCTACCTGACTGTCTCTTCATTCTTGATGATGGTTTAATAAACCGAAATATAGAAACTTAACATGCGTATCTTGTCGTTTCTCGGAGATGTGACTTTGGTCTACTATTACAAATACAGTGTACAGGTAATTGGTATGTGAATACTAGATCAACATAGCCAGACGATTCCTCTAGGCTGTCAATACCAGTCACTCTTTATTCACCACATATGTAGGCAGAGGCAGTCTTGGTGAAAAACCAACATCGTGGACAAATTGTTAAGAAAGTTTTGATGTACCGTTCACAGGATCGAGTCCGTCTGTCGACCTTCAGGTATATGAGTGAGTCACATGATGTGACTCCGGCAATCGCAGGGGTGGTTTTTACTAGGTTTCTTCCCGGTTTTCCACCGTAATAAGGCAAGGAACAGTGTGAAGTGGACAACCCGTCGTCATATTAGTGAAATACCCTCGAGTACGACGTTAAACCCCAATCAAACAAAGAAACAAACAAACAAGCTATAATATTAAAATTCTACATTTGTAAGTAACAATTGAAGTGTACATGTTTAATAACTTGCACATGGTAAGTATATATAGCATAGTTCATGAGCTGCTAACCGATTTTGAACAACGAAAATTGGCTTAAAGGATTTATGTCAACAAAATTCTTTTTTTACATCCTAGATTCCATTCATAGTACTAATAATGTTAAATAAGCCGTTCCCAACGCCTCCGGATGGCCTTTTCATAGGCCGTGTGCGTAAGACCTCAAACACGCCTAAGGCGATTATGCATATTTGAGTATCGAAAGCGAGGCTATCTGGTAGGTGACGTCATAATAAGGGCAAGTCTTACCATACAATGTACAGCATAAGGCTACAACAACTATCTGAAGAAGAAAGTGACATTTCTGTCCTTAGCTGAAGGATCTGGCAACGCGGAAAATTACACAAATAACAAGAAAATGAAAGACTTTATTTTACAGAATGACATGTTGTGTTGACCTGGTAAAAACAACAGTCTGGACTAAAAGCAGCATGGTGCTTCAACAATGAAATGTTGATCAACAAAATAAGCGTATGCGCTTCAACAGCATTATTCCTTTATTCCGTTAGTCAAAGAGCCGAAAAGTCGAGAAGCAGGTTTAATCATGCCATTTATAAAGACAGTTAAAACAACTCTAGGGGGTCTTGTAGTGATTAACAATGTAACCGCCCAACAGTTGAAACAAATTAAAGGGCTTCAGATAGATCACAAAGAGGAAGTAGGGGGTCCAATTGAAATTAACAATTCAAATGAAGTGGTGGGACTAGATAATCAGGTGTGGTGTTAATTTAATTGCGGTAAGCTGTAGGTTAGACGAATCCCTTGTCCCTGTTTAATTCCGCGTTAAGTCGACGTATTGTATGGCTTCCATTAATTTCCTTGTAGCCATGTTCGATATGTTAGCAATTAATGTATTGATATAAATTCATTGTATGGAATGATGTGGATTTGATTAAAGGTGCTCCAAAGTCGCTGATTTTGACTCCCGTTTAGAAGAGCTACCAACACATTACAATTTGTCAATTTTTCATTAATGGAAAAAAAATTGGTTGGCTTAAATCTCTATTTAATCGTGGTAAAAGTTTATGTAGTAGGACTAAGTTATTCAAAAAGAAAATAAACTTCTTAGCATGGTATAGCTATCCTAAACATATATTCTCTAAACGGATATCTATGATTATGGATAAGAAAACAACTACATCTAATAATGTTAGGGATTACTCTATCGCAAAAGTTTTTATCTTATACCTCTATAAATATGAAGAAATACTGTTAAAAGAAAAGTTCGATAGATTAAAACGTGTAATCTCAAGTCAATGTGAATTTATTATATATGTCAACACTGTAAAGATGTCTTATTCTCTAAAAGCTAAAGATCACATACGCCATGATCTTAAAAACTTGATAATAGACCAGTTTACATGTCCTGGTTGTAAAGTTTAATATATACGGACAACTATAAGATGCTTAACACAAATGATATAATTATAAGCATTTTTGTTATGAGATTAGTGAAATTTACAACAGTGCGTAAAATTCTGAAAACTTTCATTATTTATATAATTTATTAATGTTACCTTCAGCAACTGATAAATGTCCGATAAATAATAATATATTTTTGTCATAATAGCTACCTATGTTATCACATGTGCTTATCTTTGGGTTAGTGTCAAATAACTATGTTTGGATCTTTACTAATACAGGGATGTAATGCAATTATAAGACGATATTGTGACACTTCATGTAAATACGTTATTTGTATTTTAAAGTTTAACTGCAAGAAATGTATAATAGGTACTAATGTTATGTCTCTAATTAAAAGATCAATAAACCGAAATGTTGAGTCAAAATTAATCCAGTATCTTTCCTCGGAGTTGTGACTATACATGTACTTAACTATGTTAAACTCCTTAGTGGTAATCATAATATTATGTATAAATAAATGACTTTGCGTTCTCGTACAGAGTAAGTCCTATCTTTCCAGCATATAAATAATATCAGCTGTCCTTATCCGGACGTCACCAGGTCACGTGACCCACAGGCTACAGCTCATTAACTTTAGGTTTGCAGCTGGGCTGTTGACTTGCAGGGCACAAATCCGCTATGATGGTAAAATAAACTGGAAAATGCTGCATGTTGTGTATAAGACCTTAAACTTAGATGGTCTTCCGACGTTGCTATAAATCCTTTAAGGTTTTTTTCACTCCTGATAGTCATTCGACAAGTGAAGGAAACCACCCTTAACACAATTGGCAATAAAGAGGACAATCATTAAAATGCTAATTAGATTGGCTTGTTGCCCTTTAGCTCAAAGGGCAGCATTAAGCGGCTTAACCATCCGTTTAATGCTCATATTTGTAGGAATGCACATGGAGACGTACCATAACACATTCAATAGGGTCATTGTTTTATATTACCAAATAGTGAAAGGTGTAAATTTTTTGTTAGGGGTACTAGGACTACACATTGTTTATTTCACACCATTCCTTGCATAAATACAGTGGAAAACTGGGAGGAAATCCCTTGGTGGTTGACAGAACCTGTGATGGTAAATATAAGTAGGATTAGCAGGCAGATGTGCTAACTACTACAGGATAGCATCAAGACCACAAGACAGATTTAACAAGGCAGCATTTGATCGACTTACCAAAGTTCTCAGGCAGCTCAGAAATGGACATTTGTTTCGTAGGTTGAGCTTTTAACACCCTCAGGAGATCTGTGGTAAAACGGCGTACTTGGGCCCGGTGACTCAGGGTCAGGATACGCCGGTCACCCGTACCCATCACCTGACAGAGAAACAGAATTCTGATTGACTAATCAACTCCAGAGGTAGAAGAAAAATTCTTTATACTTTAGTATAAATAACTAAAATCATTAATTACTTTAATTAAATACATATTCCAACAGTAAATAATGCCACTAACAATAAAATTCGAAAGGGTTCTGTTCTGCTGGAAAATTAATGTTCCTTCAATGCTATGTAGTGACTAGACAACGTTCAAGATACACTACTCATAGCCAGAGAGGCCTATATTTAGTGGATATTTTTATAAACAGGACCTAAAAAATAAAACCTTAATTATTAATTTAAATATAAAAAAATATAAACTAAATGTTTTTTTGTTTGATTGGAGTTTAACGCCATAGTGCACTCATGATAGTGTTTCAGCTCTATGAATGCACAGGAATTGGAAACCACCCTCAACATCGCTGGAAATAAAGACAGGACAATCGCACGACCCAATACATACATCACAGACCGGCCTTGTATTGTCTATGATAATAGTTCACTTACCTGGAGAACATGAGGTAGAGCATCGAGTAGTTCGTACAGTTTAGTATAACCATAGTCCGCTACCCGACACTGACGACCGAAGTGATGATGATACGCAGGTATAAACTTGCTGAATGGCATACGACACTGAGGGTGATGTTTTAATAGATCCACAATCTCTCTGCTAATCTGGCTTAGTTGAAGTGTTAATAGAGGACTACTGTTGGCTCTTACACCATCTGGAAGATCATTGTTCAGAGCTGTTTACACATCAGTACAGCCAACAAATGAAGACGTAACGGAGACAGGGTAACATAGGTGGATATCCACAAAGTTGGAGTAGAACAAACAGGTAGACAGTGGAGTTGACAAAACACAGAAACAGAGAAACAAAGACAAACATTACTGCTAATTCAGTTACACAGAAAATTACAGTACATTGGCTTTAAGAAACACACTTACAAACATGAATACATATAACATTTCACACGGACATGTACCAAAGATTTACAGAGGGCCGGTTTCTTTGAGGTTTACTTCACCAATATCTCTAACATGTGTCAGGGGATGGGGGAATATAACAATAGTGCAATTGATAGGAAAATATGCAGCACACTGTTGTGTTTGCCGTTAAAAAATTATGCTTCCTCCAGTGCCACGTTACATGTAACAGCACTGCTCTCAAACTATTAACAGCTGGAATTGAACCCTTGAGCAGATACAACATATAAATAGTAACAGAATAACAAAATGTGAAGTGTTCTGCTCTGTTGTGAAATAAGTACTCCTCCAGTGCTAAGACAGAAAGATTATGCTTAAAACATGGCAGCTGGCTTTAGAGGGTGGTAGTGTATTTTTAGAAAAGTTTACCTGCAGAATTAGGGAAGAGTTGTTTATTTTCCATCCACTGTACTTTCTTAACACCTGTTTTAGACATGACAATCTGAGTGCCTGGGACGCAGCTGATGAGGTGCTCCAAAGGGACACCACTCTCTTCACATGGGTCAAGGTGGGAAAATTCAGCTTCATAACAGGCAACAAAGCTGAAGCAATCAAATCAAATGTATATCCGACCTGATCAAAGTAGGTCAATTATCAATATATATTATTTTAATATTACTGCATTGAAAGGGTCGGACTACTTACCCAAGTGTTACCCACCTGGGTGGCACATAACTACAATGTTGACTTTCTAGATCTAAAAAGCTTTTGTCATCAATATTCAAATTCATTTATGAGAAATTACTTATCGGTTTAATTCAGTTTTTGGGATAATAAATAAACTAAAGTTTTAGCTGGATTCATGCTCTTTGAATGTGGGAATTAAAAAAATATTTCCCCTAAAATTTGGTTAAGATCTAGAAATCTTAAATTGAGAATCAAAATTCATTTTTGATTCACATTTTATGCAATGCTTAAGGATACTTCATTTTTTAGAAATAACTTAGGTTTTTGGGTGTATAAAATTGAAAAAAAGTTTTAGTCTCATCCATTTTCTTTGAAAAATGTGTGAATTAACCATATTTTAAGTAAAATTCTTGGTGTAAGGAGACCGATACACCCCGACACTCTAGTTTTGTTGTTAGAAATGTAGTTTTCCAGCAGTTTTCTCACCTCATGAGAGCCATATTGCCTTCATGGGACTGTAACAACGTGTGGACTTTGGCCGCGAAGGTCTTCATCTGTATGTATACATTGGGTAGCATGGTACAGTTGAGAGCCTCCACATAGGTGGTACTACCCTCAGGGCAATGTATCAAACACACTGGTACCTCTAAAATCTCCTGAATCTACCAAAAAATAACATTTGAAATGTCATAGAAATTGATTTTGTTGCTTTCTGGCGGAGGTGACAGCTATTTACCAAATTCTTCTGAATGTAGACTAGAACTATTAAATGTTATGCTATAATTGATTACCATTTTAAGCCATGCCCAAGGGTATTTAACTTAAACCATGTATTTCAATGGTAATTGTCATTAGCACAACCATAAAATGTAAAGTCTTTCGTTTGTCGGAAAGTCATTCAGAGCTTAGTTAAGACCACATTGTTATGCTTCAATCAAACTACCTGTAGCCAGATGGCCGTTACATCTGAAACTGATTGAGCATAAGTTTATTTTACGTTGGTTTTTCGTTGCATTTAAGATTATTTTACTTCTATAAGTGAGAAGACCCAATGTATTGAGGAAACCTCCACGACACAAGTGGCAACGGAGATGAGACAATCACAAGAGGCAACACAAAGACACCACCAAATCGGCTTCTTGTTGCCCAAACCTTGGTGAGCAAAACGAAGCTTTCATTATCCTATGTGGTGATTGATTGGGGTTAAATGTCGTACTCAAGGGTATTTCACTATGCACCTTGCCTTATTACAGTGGACAATCGGGAGGAAACCTCGTAAAAACTACTCCCACGATTGCCCGATCCACATAGTGCGACTCGCTCATATACCTGATGTTCAACAGGCAGACTAGATCCCGTGAACGGTACATTGAAGCAGGATTAGTAAGCTCACATGCTATCACTAAGCCACAGCCCCTATGTGGTAATGGAGTTGAAATGTTCTGTACACTGATTGGTGTTTAACAAAGTTATTTCACTGACAACGATGTAATCCAACAGTTTGATTGGGGTTGACTGCCCTGCTCTCACAGGTATTTCACTTACATACCAATTACAATGGAAAACTGAGAGAAAACCTCATAATAACCACCCTGGTAATTGCCGAGACAAGATCATGCGACTCGTTCATATACGTGATGGACGACAGGCAGACTAGAACCCTTGAACGATACATCTAAGTAGGATAAGTGGACACACTGACCATAAAGCCACGGCCTGTAATCTAAAAGTAAATATCCACACATAAGCAACAAAAAAAAAATGTGAAAATTATACATTTTGTTATTTAATATGCAGGTTTCTCCAATGCGAAGACATGATCAGCTCGGGGACACTGCCCCAAGTGAGACCGCTATTAAGTATTAATTACCTCAATGTCGATATTTTCCTGTGGCGAGGGTGTTGACCGTATCTCTTCTATCAGATATACCATTCTACCAGCTCCGCCCTGTTCACGAATATCCACTATATCCTTCATCTTATATAGCTCCGATACACTTATTGACCGGTGATACCTGAAACAGTTTCACTCTCATTTTATCTGTTTTAAGCTGCATACAATAAAAGGTAAAAAATAAACTTGCATTTATTTTAATTTTACAGATTAAGTTTGTGATACTTTTGATGGGTTGTGCCAAAACATTTTTTTGTGTATTCAAATTTATTGTTTATTTGAGGTGCTGCTCTGGGGTATCTCATCCATGACAACTTAGCACTGCATATCTTAACGGAACTCAGGGAAACCTAGTAGAAACTACCCAGCAACTTTTGGAAAAAGGTTGTTTTTCTGCTTCTGGTAGAGCCAGTCCGTTGAACGATGAAAATAACTCAAGGTCACTGGCAACAAACAATGAAAAGACAATTTCAAGATGCAACACCAAGACACCAACAAATTGTCTTCATGTTGCCCTGTAGCCCTGAGCACATGGGAAATCAGACTACCTTTTGTTGTCAAACAGTCCAACAGAAAAGATATATTCAACTGAATGTAGTGTATAATATATACATGTAGTTCAAATATCCAAATAACTTACCTCTTGTCAAAGAGTTCAATAAACTTGAACAGAGGTAGAACATGACCTTTGGCCTCCATCAATAGAGCGGTTGCTTCCACCCTAATACCAAATAGAAAAAAACTTTTTTGCTTCACAATGAAAAGATTGGGGGTTTATTAAACATTCACGTTATACAGGCATAGTGTGGTTAATCAATATACTTCAATTATACTGTCCTTAACCAGATGTCGTACAGGAAAGCAAGGATACAGGAGAAACAAATCTGTGCTGCCTATCTTTTACTGACATCAGCAGTCACATTCCCTTCTTTGGCAAGTAGAGCCGCAACATCGATAAAACTCAAATGACCATAAACTCATTTCCAGGCATAACCTTTGAACAGGCTTTTAGCTTTCTTGCAATCTGCACCCTGTGCTGAGGATGCTTCTAGTTAAAGGACTTTTGACTATACCGTTTAATATTTGTCAAATTAGTTTTTGAAGTAAGATGGTAATTACACTGATGTAACCGGATACTTCTAGACACAAAGGAAGCAAGTCCATGACACATTGAGAACCTTTACCCAAGCAAGGAACTTTGTGGAGTCTACATGCTTCTAAAAAATGTATGGGCCCAATTGTTATTTTACCTAATGTTACTGGCTGTCTGCTGGCTATCCTCATTCTTCAGTGCTACATGGATCCGCTTATAACCAATCTTCTTACGATGAAATTGAGAAATAGCAAAGCGGGCCTCTTCTATACTCGGTACTTTTACCATCCCAACACTGGTATTATCCGACTGGGTCTTCACATACACATTTAAAACCTGAAAAAGAGCATTATGGTCTTGAACAGTGCAGTCATTTTCTCCTACACTTGTTTAATTTACACAGGATCGCACGTAATACATAGATATCACAAACAGATCAGATTCCTATTCCCCTTTAGCTCAGAGCATCAGGGAGCTCTCTCCAACCACATGCTCATATACATGTAATCAGAATTATACTTTCAATTGGGATTTTAGCCACTTAGATTTAAAGACACTCACCAGCATAATAAACCAATTCTAACTTGATTGATGTTTAAGGCCTTGTTAAAGGATTGATTAAATGGTGTTTTACACTGGCTCAAGGGTATTTCACTTATATGACAGATTGTTCACTACACATGGCTCCTTGCCTATTTACGGTGGAAAACTGGGAGCAAAGCTAAAAACCACCCCAGCGATTGCCGGAGCCACATCGTGTGACACACTCATATACCTAATGGTATACAGACGAACTTGATCTCATGAATGGTATATCAAAGTATGATTAGTAAGTGCACACGCTACCACTAAGCCACGGCCTCAAGCATGCTGTATTTAAGAGAACACAATCATAAGATGGCATGCCAGACCTTTGGTCCTCACTGCCTATTTTAAAACTTGACAACCACTGGTTCACCGAGCATAAGGCTACAGATGGCCTCCACCGGTAACATCAAGTTTGTACATTATTAATTTCTACAAACAGAAATCTGTTAATGTGCTCAAAAAGAACTACAGTGTACCCGAACTGTAGATACCATCATTACAATAAAATGAAGTATTTTATCCTGCTGGGAAATAAATCTAGCTCCAATGCCATCCAGTTTGGTTGATTGGTGTTCTGCTCAGTGCTTAAGGGTATTTAACTTATTTGACGGCTGTGTATTCCAACAATAATTGACACTAGATCAATCAAGCGTATTAATAATGTTGGAAAGTTCATGTTCCTCCAATGCTAAGTAAAGACAGCATTGCTACTCTCCAAAGCAAACTGCTCTTAGCCAGAGGGCTCCAGTTTGGATTGTTGGTTTGTTTGGGGGTTTAACTTCATACTCAAGGGTATTTTACTTATACAACGACCGATTCTCCCCTTCAGTGGCCTGCTTAAATACACCGAAAAACAGAAGAAAACTTGGATAAACCACCACCCCACATTGTTAGACTGTCAAAGCCAAAAGTTAGGTTTGGATGGATTTTTGTTATCAGTGGCGATAAAACTCAACTGTTCAATTCAAACAATACTGTTCACATATATAATTTCTTTGCAAACAATTACACTTGAATAAGGAATGTATAGGGAGACCGATTAGATGAACTACATGTACCAACATGGCCAGACATTGTATCAGTGAACCAAATTTAATGAAGATAAATAAATGAACTTACTTTTACTTGGGGGTGAAATGTTGTGAAGAGTATTTTTCTCCACTCTTTAGCGGTGATGTTGTAATCCAAATTACTGACCGCTAATTCTACTGGTCCGTTTGTGTCTGCGTAATAGGAGCTACAGTTCGTGTCGAGAGCGGGTGTACTCGATGGGCGTGGTGGTGGAGTTGGGTAACGGATTGGCTGGAATCCCGCATCCATAGGGTAGGCCGGAGAGTAACGATGAAATAATGGTTCTTGGTAAAACTGTGGTGCGTAGGGCGATCTATGTGGATGAAAGTATGGGGTGTTACGGGGGCTGCGGCAGGGCTGGTACCCCTTGTAGGAGCTGGGAGAGGGCGGAGGCCAACTGCTTTGAGAGTAACCGGATCCCGGATAGCCTCCATAATTGTTGACCATTTGGTAAGCCTGATCGTAGTTGCTGTATCCCGGGCTGGTGCCGTAAAAACCCTCCACCCCGTGACCAGTACTATTAATGGTGGGGTGGTTAGGGTCTAATTCGGGTTGAAATGAAGGCTCATCATGGTACATGTGATGCTGTAAAAGGATGTCTGGCCCAGATTGTCTGGAGTAGTTCTTGATGGGGCGATTAGGGGAGCGTCTCTTGTAGTGGTATTCACCCCTGTCAGAGCCCCAGTTAATGGGGCCAGGGTAACTGGGTCTGTGGAGAGGTTTATAAGATCTGTTTGATTTGTACGGAGATGGTAGTCTGTATTGTTGAGTGTGATTAGATCGAGCTAAACTGTAATCCTGTTTCAGCTGGCTTGGAGATGGCCCTGTTAATAAATAAAAACTTTCATAAATATTTATAGGCTAAATAAGAGCGTGTATATTACCTAGAAAAATGCTCAGTCTGAAACAAATTTTGTTTGAGTCATTGGGATATTATACTTAAGTTTCACTGATTGATTGGTGTTTTGCACCGTTCAAGGGCATTTCACTTATGTGACTTTTCCAACCACAATTGACACAACCCATGTAAAGATGGCATTGCTGCACTCCAAACAAAATGCCATTAGCCCAACAGTTTTTTTTCTTGGGTAGATAAACTTTCTTTCCATTTAAACAGGTAGGGAAGAGTAGCTGGTTCCAGCAATGTTGCTGTAACTAGCTACTATAGCGGCATACAGCTACAAAAGGTACAAAATGCACAATTTCCATGCAGACAGTTCATCTGTACAGAGCAGCAACATGAAGCAGTTCAACAACATGGCAGGCAACACTCTTTGGAAATTTACAATTTCCCCCCATTCACCCGGTCAGGGTTTTTTTGCGCGAGTGACTTTAAATTTAGACCTTGAATTGTACAACATGTACATGACAATTGGATTTTGCTCTGAAAGATCAGTGTACCTAAAACCATTTTGGTTGGAGCTGTAAGCAAGGTTGAAAGACTATCTTCTGCAATATTTTATATATTCTCACCAGATTTCACAGGAAGAGCTTCTATTGCCGCGGCAAAGTCCACACTTATTTTACACCCATACACATCTTCACCTTCCATTCTTTTCTTAGCTCTGTAAAATTGTACACCAAAAATAGTTCACATGATTAAAAAGAACATGGCTAAAACTGTCTCATTGAGTGTACATAGCAAGCATGGCTGTTAAAAGCAGTCCCTGAAGTTATTCTAACAGCACTGCATATCATCACACTTGCTCCTGATGCCTTGCTACTTGTTGTAAAAACATGACATTGATAGTTATACTAAAGACATGGGTCAAATGCACTAACTTTGAAATACAGGAGGAAAAATACCTTGCCTCAAAAACAGAAGTGTTGATTCATTCTTTATGGGTGACAAAGGATCTTGCATAAGTACTGATTAGTGCAAATGAAAGGCACCTTAATCCACCCCCATTCTAAAATAATAAACTGTTCCAGACAGGGAAGGCATGAGCATTTCATATGTAAATGAGGAGGAAACCAGTAATATCAATGGCTGTTGGAGCTAATTATATGCAAATGTCAAAGGTCAAGTTGAGATTCTTTCCCAACATGTTTATTAAATTTGATGTACTTGCACACAGATTACATGTTAAATGTATTTCTTAAATTGATTATCTACAATTCCATAATAGTTGTCACTTTTATTATATTTTTTTTATCGAAAAGGTGTAATGCCAAAATGATATTTTGTCTTTAATAACCTAATTGAATAAATGATTGCACTGTTTGTTTACTTTAAGACTTCACTGGATACACAAGCTCAGTGTGTCATCACTGAACACATAAATTAACATAGATTCTAGTATTTGGCTTAAAATTTTTTTAAAATATTTAGCTGTAGAAAGAAAATGGAAAAAAACAAACAAATGAAAAAATAATATATCATAAAATTTTTTTAGTTGAATTGCTGAGACAACTTAAAGAGCAATCTACCTGGGATACACTATGGAGGGATTAAAAGAAGTATTGTTTTTGATTGAGTCAGTTTATAAAACATGATTCTTGCTGTTCCTTGAGTTAAGGCTGACTACACTTAAACCAGCCAGGAGTCTTTACAGATTTCAGCGTAGCAAAAGTTTGAAAGTGTAAAGCATTTACTTTAATTAAATATAGCACACCTAGGAGTAAATATTAAATTTTGACAAAGAATTAAATTGAAAAATTTTCAGAGCTATAGCTGTACTGGAAAATGCCCAGATGCAGTTACTCAAGCTGTTCATCATTTTATACCCATAATGTGGCTAGCTGGACATTTGGAGATTCATCTAAGCCCCTATATATTAGATATTGTTTTTGCCAGATATCACATAAACACGATTGCAGACATTCATGTAAAAGCTGGATACAATTTGAATTTTGTCAATATTCAAAATAAAACCCCCATCGCCAGTCGATTGATGTGGCTAAACATTGCTCATTAAGACATAGATCCCATCACCAAAATGGCCGAGTACAAGATTTCAAGCTTAAATTGGTTGCTTCTTCTTCCTATAACACACTTAATTATCTTTCTTACTTGAAAGCAGCATCATTATTTTGGAATTTGAGGAGAGCTGAATCAGAGGTAATATTGACAACCCTTCCACCACAGTTAGATGAGAGTTGTTCCAATCGATCTCGTATCTTAGCCTTCTTGGTTCTGGGTAATCCAGTGACAAGTACCTCCTGATTAACGCAGTCGTCCTGTCGGGGGAAAAACATTCATGTATGGATGTCTGAATATAAGTTTATTTCATTTGATTGCATTTTTACATCATACTAATGGCTTCTTCACTCAAATGGTGACATGGCAGATTTACAAGACAGGACAATCACAAGACACAAAACCACTATGTCACAGAAAAATAGTTCTGTGTTCCCGCATAGCTCTTAGAGCAACATTCCAGGGCAACAAAACAGCTAACGGGCGCAAAATAGGATGCTATATAATACATGTACAGGGTGCAAACAAACAATCAGTTCACACACATCTATTTGTTGTTGATATGAAATGTCTCAAACAAACTCTTTATACTATGGACATATTTATTGAGTTTGAAGATATCAAGATACTTCGCATAAAAAAAATCATTTATTCCTCTAGAACTTGTCCCCTTGCTAATAAAGATGTTGTTTGTTGGTTTGATTGGGGTTTAATGCCATACTTAAGGTTATTTCACTCACATGACATCAATCCAGCCCAAAGGGTGAAGGAAACTAACCTTGATGTCAGTGGCAAAAAAAAAAAAGACAAGACAGGACAAATACAGGACAACCTCAGGCATATGAAAAGACATTACAAACAACTGATAAAAGTGTTGAAAGCAACTTGATATGTATTGTCAATCAGTTCATATACTTTTAATTCACTAAATGCTAACACATGAAATAAACACAGAATCCAAGCATAGATTATAGTTCACAACCAATATTTTAACACAGAATTTTATTTAATGGCTGGTGTGATTGAGACAGTATGTCGTAGACCTACTCATGCTTAGAGAGCTCCTAAGAGACTCTCAGATGACAGGAGATTCCAACCAAATGCTCACCTTGTTAGTTCTACTATTAAGCTCCAAAAGTGGCACATATAGGACACACACACTTGAAGATTTGGCTGATCAATGTCTATCCAAAGATCATCTTGAAGCATATGATAATATTCTTCAAAATGCTATCTGATAGACATCTTTGAAATGTTGCATGAAATATAGATTTTAAAACTAGAGGTGGAATCTATATATATTGTTCGACTGAATTAGTCACTGAACTTCCAATTGTCACTGCAGATATTTTTTGGCCCTATATATGGTGCTCAGATTATTTCATTTCTTAAGTCAAACCACTCACAATCATGCGTTCATACTTTGGTTGAAACTGATGTACTTTATATCACCATAATTTCTTGCCTATCAAACAATATACCAGTACCTATAGATGCAATCACCTTTATAATTGGAGTTCTTTGAGGGATATCTTTGACGAGGTCATCAAAGAGATATGTACGATGAGCACAGGCCAGTAAAGCATCGTGTACCTGTAGACCATGGATTAAAATCACCTGGATATTCTTCCTGTGCCTCAGGTCAGATAGGTCAGACGAAAAGTTTATATCACCTGGCAAATAAATACATGTATTTGTGTTCTGTTAAAAGCTTTTTTAGAAAAAGAAAATCTGAACCATTTAATTTTAAGGTCTTGCTGGACCCCTGCTTCGATTTTGAGGATTTTCTTTCTCAAAGTCCATGATGACACAGATTGTAGGTTGGGTATTACATATGTACATGTACATACCAGGGGTTGATAGAAGTAACATTCAGTAGAATACATGTAGCCCTTAAGGGTGTATTTTTTTCCAAATTGAGCGTAGAACAATTTTTGTGGACTTTTATGTCTGTACAACAAAATTTTTAAAGCAAGTTAAAAGAAGACATTACAACCATTTTTGAAGTTCTTTGGTATTCTCAACCATTTAATTTTTCTGTTCTTGGGGTTGAATAATATATACTGAATTAAGGAGTTGAAATTAAGTTCAAGGAAACATGTATATCGTTGAACACTAAATAAATGTTCTTGAGTGATAGGTTTTATACCTTACTTAACATTATTTCTGTTATATGATGGTGTGCCAGTCCAACGGGTGAAGGAAACCTCCCTCAATGTCATCAGCAACAAACAAAAACAATACGAGACCATCACAAGCTTCAAAATAAACATGTAGAAACCCCAACATATCAGTCATTTGTTGCCCATTAGCTCTGTTTGTTTGTTTGATTGGGGTTTAACGTCGTACTCAAGGGTATTTCACTTATATGACGACGGATTGTCCACTT
>JAQQZZ010084174.1:0-18797 GCA_030265115.1 Mopalia vespertina
TATACACGAAAATAATGACTGCTCCCTGTCGAATATCGAACTACAGACTACGAACTACAGACCAACTTATCTCACGTAAAATCATAACAGTATTTCATTAATATCTGATGCCCGCCTTAATGTTGAAATTTTACATCGAATCATCAATTACTGCAAAATACCTTAAAAACAACCTACCGTCCGGATTCATTGTTCTTTGAATTTCTTGTTCGCCGCCTTCAATTGCAAACCGTTTTTGGAGACTATCGAAACCTCGAAGCTGTGAAAACCTGCAACATATATGGTAAGCGTCTTTGAGAGCACACCGCAATTAACTTGACCTTAGAAATTGTTGTAGTATTTGTTGCAAGTAATGTTATGTTGCAGAAAAAATACTTATGCCTCAAACATTACCGTTTGTAAACAAATAGCATTCCACTGATAATAGTCCTTGTTTGTTTTCATTGTCGTTTTTTTTTTAAATATTTGTTGAGATTTTGCCTTAAACGTATTTGAACGGCGGCTCATATGGGACTTGAAATCGTGATTGGCACCATACCTGCATTATATATCGACTAATATCTGCCTCGAAATTAATTTCCACCCTGCTCCAAATTAATTTATATCGGACCCAAATTTAATTTAAACCTAGTCCGGAATTATTTTTTACTCGCCCCGAAATTAATTTCATCCGCATCGAAATTATTTTCCACCCGCGCCGAAATCCATTTTTACCTGGACCTAAATTTCTTTCCACACGCCTCAAAATTCATTCAAACCGGGCGCGAAATTAATTTTCACCCTCCCAAAAATCAATTTATACCTGCCCCGAAATTACACGATCAGCTAGATCAGTTGCATCGATATTGCCCAGCAGTCCTTTATGGTGCGACAGCTTTCACGGTAAACTGAAAGTAAGAAAATCAATTTGGGTACCGCTGGAAATTAATTTCAGGGCTGGTATAAATTTATATCAGGTGATTATATATCAATTTCGAGACTGGTGGAAATTTATATCATGCGGGTACAATTTATTTTCTGACCAGGTATAAATTCATTTTGGGTCGGGTAAAAAATTATTTCTGGCCGAGTATAAAATTTTTACATTTGGCTAATATGACGACTCTAGTTTGTCGATGATTGTTGGAAAGGTCGTATAAAACATGGTTTAAAAAAACAAGAGAAGGGAAAAGTTCCTTTGGTCCAGGAGCCCGTTCCACAAAGCGTTCTTAGCCTAAGTTCATCTTAATTATCATCATAACCAGTACTGAAGATATTTTGTCATCATAGTTATTACGGTCAACTTCAGATAAGATCACTTTGTGGAACTATCCCAGTCAAAGGCCTTTCATTAACCTGTGTTTACGCACGGTACATCTGACAATACTTAAATGTTTGTTATAATAAGTAGATAGTTCTTATAACACGTAGAAAGGAGACCGCACAGTGTCTCGTTGGATCATACGTTTTACATGTATTGGTAAGTAGTAAAGATTAGTTTGCAAGAAAAACTACATCCTCTTAGAAAGTATAGGTCGCTGGCTCTGCCCGCTTACCCGCTTTCAACTCAGTATGGACTTTTAAGGGGCTACTGGTTTGTCGGGTCTGTATTATATATAACTGCGTACAATATTTAAACGTGTGTTAAGATATTGCGACGTAGTTCATCTATTATTTAGATTATTTAAAAGTGTTGAAACATTTATTCTAAAGCTGAATGCTTGCTAAGATTGTTTTGGGGCTAAGGAACAGTTAGTTTTCAAATAGTTAAAGTCAAATAATATTTTAAGTGCAAACTTTTACACTTTGATACGTCGCATGCATCAACAAACAAATGATATATTTGTATCTAAACAATAAATCTAGACGGAAGTTATGTACAGAGACATTGACAACAGCAGCATTTTCAACAACATATATACATTTCAACTAATCTTTTACCACGGAATGCACAATGAAACATTTGTGGGTCTATCTTACCTGGATTGCCGTCTTCTAAATGGCTGAAATAAAGTTTTCTCACTGTTCGACGTTTATATAGGAGATTTGTCTTGACATTTAAGCGGACAGAACGCCTTTGAAGAAACACCATGAGGGAATTGGATACATCTCCCTTGAAATACGATATTTTAACATGCATTGATTGAAAAGCACGTTTGTTTGATATCCTCAAGCGTAATCACTTAAGTCAGAATAAACTGGTCGTATACGTTGTCCGAATCAATCTACTAATGATGGATATCTTCATCAATTAGGACAATTCGCATATTTCAGGAAAAAATTCTGGCTATTTAACTGATCTGGATTTGCAGTAATGCCAAAGAAATCGCACCTTAATTAAAGTGCGGTTTCATGTGTCTATGATGGAAAATTTTGATTATTTATTTCTGAATTGTGCATTTCTCATCAACATCAAATGGCTTGGGAAAATGTGGCATGTTTACTTAGTTTTTTAATTATTTGTAAGTCACTAATTTGTGCGGTTTCGTGTTAATGATAATTCATAAAATGTCATTTATATGACAATTTGGACGGACCGACCGACGGGTGGCTGGTTGACTGAATGATTGATTATTTTTTTTATTGATTTCTCGTCTGGTTAGTAAGTAAGCTGGTTGGTTGGTTGGTTGGTTGGTTGATTGGCTGGGTGGATGGTTGGTTGGCTGGTTGATCGTCATATGAAGGCGTGCAAGCCCAATAAATGAAGAAAACCAACCTCGACATCGTTGGCAACAATAACTAACAAGACAGAACGGTCACAAAACGCAATGCAAAGACACCAAAAATAAGTCCACTTCGCATTTGCCCAAATGACTCACAGAGCAGCACGGAGACAGGAATCTTCCTCATTTTAAAAAATATATATAATCTTTATTTTGTATTAGTTCCATATATTTCTGAAAAGCAATCGCACTGGCACAGTGATGTAGATTATTTAAAATCGTAAAATCATCTTATGTTCTGTTGTTTCCTACACCCACGCCGTCGTGTGAGTGAAATCACCATAAATACAGTGTTAAACCCTAATCAAACAAACAAAAAATCTTGAGGGAAGTTTCGCCTTTAGATTTTGTTCCTCTTATATGCTATAACAGGTCCTTGTGAGAGAGAAGTAGTCATTTTAAGTAAAAAGTTTTAATGTTTTCTGCATAAACAGACCAGCAAACCGGGTGGTAAATAATTATTGTTAGACCCTTTACCTGGTTCCCAATTGAGACACAGTGAAATACAATATTTGAATAGTGTTTATCCAATAAGAGGGAATAATTCCTGGGGTTTTTCTGTCAGCATTATTTCACAATGATCTTTAACCGATTGGTCGGGAAGAGAGAAATGATTGTTAACCTTATGGAACTCAACTGATTGTTGGCTCTCATCCGAAGCGGGTTTTTAGTTTCTTCAAAATATTATTTCAGACAATTCTTACAAATTATGAGGCATATCACATTTTTCGAATCACTGTTGAAACTGTCTACCAAATTATAAAGGAGGCCTTATTTGTTGTGTAAGTATCTAGTTAACATCTAGTCTTTATACATTTTAAATATCTGCCTGACAAAATTACAGAGCATAGGATTCTAAATTGAGACCATTGTACAGTGTTACATCAAAACATCTACACTATCCAGGCTGATAGTAGGCTGAATTTTAATGTTTAAGTCATGCTGATAAAGAGTGGCGACGAAGAGATCAATGTCATCTGTGACAAACTACAAGAGGATAAATATGTCATCAAAGATACAACAGAGGCAACTTAGGCACACTTCTAATAGCTTTATGTTCCCATAATAATGATTGCAAAGCCGAGGCTACATGTAAGCCCTTTCCCCATAGCCTAACCCTTTGTATGCAGGTACATTTTAGCCATTGCATTGCATTTCAAACTGACTTTCAACAGTTTCAAAATCTCAGTAGTCGGACGATGTGGTTTGGGATACAGACAAAAATAATTTTTAACAGAAAAACGTATCGCCTCAATATTGATTGATGTGTACATAGATACTAAGTCAAGTGTCATTGATATGACGTCTTTACCCACGTGAATTTCAGATAACTTACTCAAATAGCCATCAGTAGTGCTTTTACTGTTGGCAATTGGTTTACAGTTCCGATACGTGGTAAGATTCAGGCACAATCTGATATAATATGTCTACCTGAAGGCCTAGAAGGTAGAGGCAATTTCTCCTATGGCTAGTGAATTTTAAGGTATTGTAGAAAAGCCGATTTTTAATATATATGTACATACTACATACAATGTTATATATATTATATGTAAAAGGGTATGTCAAACGTGCGCTATAAACGATTGATCGTTAATGCGATCAGACATAGACCAGATTGTACCTAGGAATAATACATACAGTCAAGTTCAGAAACATATCTACCACCTTCCAACAAATAATCCCTTGCTGACAAAAAAACGTTATCAAAGAGCTCTTCAATTAAAGAGCATCTGCCATTAAACATCCTGTATACAATACTGTTTGCAGCTCCGCTCTCTGCGAAATCCCACTTCAGTAGGGGGCATTTTGTGTACATGTTGTTAGTCATTCGTTTGAAATCACTTAAGTTTGTTGCCTGTTACCGACTTCAAATGACGAACTGTGGCAGGGAAATAAAGCCAAAATACTCCGTGCGCATCTTCAGGTATAGGAAACATTAGAGGAACGATCAATGATTCCGATGTACTCTTAATTCCGAAAATGTAAGATTATTGCAGCAACATACTTTACGCCAGTCTTCTGTTATTTTGAGCATTGTTGTTTGACAGCTATATCCTTAGCGAAATGCACACAAAAAACTATTAAAATTTTCCCATGTTCTAAAATTGTTTGGCAAGTTATTCCATATTTGGATTGCAGAGTATTGCACAGACTTTAACCCGTATGTGGTAGTTTTAGCCATAGGTAAAACATAAATGTTTTCTTTTCTAAAAGAGTATAACGAGGGCTAAGGTTTAAACAGATTAGTTAAATTTCCGGACCTAATTGATGTAAAGATTTAAAAACTTCCGTAGCTAAGTCTCAGCCATCTTAAATGTAAGTTGGTAATTTTGACTTTGTTAACAATGAAGAGTATTCGCTTTTGTGATCATTAAAAACGAAACGTAAAGCTCGTTCCTGGATTTTTTCAATCTTTTTTGTTGAAGATGAGTCACAGAAATGCCATACATGAGGGCAAAAATTAAAATTTGACAAAAATAAATCAGTAATATATATTTAGCTTACTATTAATGTTTAGGTGGCTACCAATTCGCTTTAAAGCGTTTAACTGCCTAGTAGCCTTCTTACAAATAATAGATACATGATAGTTAAAATTTAACAAGCAGTCTATATTAACGACTAATAACTTTACAGTGTCTTCTACTTCTATACTTATGCCGTCTATATCTATACAAAGATGATTTGTTCTAGTTTTTTTGCCAACAGATAAAGCCTGAAATTTATCAACATTTACTTTCATATAGTTGGCTTTGAACAGTTATAACGCAAACTGTCCAAATCTTTATCAGAAAAGGATATAGAGTTGTCATCTGCAAAATTATATAGGGTACTATTTATTTTACACATAAATAAATCGTTCAGGAAAATGTTAAAGATCCGAGGCCTCACTATGGACCCCTGTGGTACACTGCAAAGGAGATTTCCCCAATCACTGAGGTTTCTACCAATTTTGACTCGCAGCTTTCTGTTTTCTAAAGAGCTCTTCACTAATCTTGTGGCACTATTAGACACACCGTATGTCGACAACTTTTCAAAGAGTAGATCATGGGATAATGAGTCCAAAGCTTTTGATAAGTTCATCATTATTGCATCAACATACTTTACGCTAGTCTTCTGTTATTTTGAGCATTGTTGTTGTTTGACAGCTATATCCTTTGCGAAATGCACACAACATGGGACTAAATATATTTTCAAAACAGACAGAGAGTTGGTCGTGATAAATTCTCTCGAAAATTGTGGACATGCAAGGTAATATGCTATCTGGTCTGTAGTTAGATTTCTCTAATGAATCATTCTTTTTATACAATGGTGTAATTTGAGCTAACTTTAGACGTGATGAAAAGTGGAAGTCGAAAAAGCATACTTTATTAAATTTGTTATAGGTGTGGCTAACACATCTCTGCCTGCTTTTATTAATTTGGCGGGTAAGTTATCTATGCCAGTAGATTTCTTACAAGACAGACTAACACTTACGGTACATACAATATACAATAAAAAATATGATGTCTCAAAACCGAACCTTGTGGCTTACCTGATGACACAAATATATGAATTTAGAGTCATTGTCACTAACCAGTAGTCGATGGTGTCTCTATGACTAATAGCCATCTCTATAAAAGAGTGTAAATTGACAAGAAGACCTCGGTACCAAATCCGATAAAAAAATCTTTGGATATTGAAAATGGAAAATGCTCGGTTGAATAAGGTGTGCTTTAGAGCCAGTTTTGAAAACATCAGTAAAATATTTATTTAATGAATCAACCTTTCTGATGTGGTTGGATTGGAGATAATATGTTATCTAGCGAGATCTAACGGACATTAATCAACGCTGTGTCAATATTATCTTAGATCAAAGATTAATCTCGATCACAAGAGAAATCTGTTTACCTGTTTCACAACATGTGCAGTGAGGATGTATTTAGTCACAAACGGAACAAAAGTTCCACTCATAAAACAGCCATGATGAAGTTCACATACGCATTATTTCAATTTACAATCCAAATGATAACTAATATTTGTAACTCTGACCCAGCCGATGCTAACCAAATTTAATATGTTAACCGCAGGTGGAATAAAGTTTAAGTTTAAAGCTGTTGGATATCGTTTAGTTGTAATCAGTTTATACATGTTTGTGTTTAGTTGAGGGTGGGGATGAATGGGAGGGCGGGAAGGGGGTTCAGGCACCAATTGGTACGGCTGCTATGACCATTGCCTGTCCAAAGTTTACAGGGACATCTAAATTTCGGTGTATTTTTTTACCCTAAATATTTTTTAAAAAATTTAGTCAATGGATCCCAGAATTCATACAGGTAAGTCAACACAATATCCCGAACATTGAGACCAGTGACTTTATTCAGGATATGATAATACCATCCCTAAGCTGGAGTTAAACATTGAATTAATGTAGAGAATTATATAACAATCCTTCATTGCTATAGACTTTCCGGGATCTGTCTTTACACAGTGACCTGATCATTCTGGAAAATCACCTTAAAATTCAGAAACTATTTTACAATCTAGAATTAGTCACGACAGTTTACTGGCGCTCATTGTTGCGCTTATTTGTTGTTAGTTTACAGGAAAAATATCGAGATTAACCTTTAAGGCTAGAAATTTCTGGTATGCCGGATCAATACGACCTCAGCAAAACGTGCTGGTGACGCTGATAGCAGACCAATAGTCGAAAGCAATTAATTTAATTAAAACATTACTTCTGGCCGGGCCAAAAAAGGATTGAATATATCACTATGGCATTTTAACCTTTGATTGTAGCATTATTTAACATGATCGATTTCCTTATTATTTGTCTTGTCCAGTACAAATATCGACCTGTAACGATTTAATGACATGTTGTTCGAAAGAAAAACAAACTGTTGAGAAAGCTGTTTAAAAACCAATAGTCTAAATGTCCAACCAACAGCTTTGTTCAGTTGTTCAAAAATATTAAAAGAGTGCATTTGATGTCACGAAAAATAGATTCAGCAACATTTTAGTAAATCCTAAATCGTTACCACAAATGGATTCTTCTATTCAATACTAAATTATGTGCTTGTTGGACGTTTTCGGTATGCACTTTTTTCTTCTCCTTAAGTGAACTTAAAGTACTCGAGAGGGAGATAGATTTGGTGGTGACAGTAATGTATAATAGCCCCAAAAGTCGATAAACATCTTCGTATAAATGTAAATTTATTCCAGCTAAAGGGATTTGGGGATAAAACGGGACGGACCCTAACAGGTAAGTTGTGCAGATATACAAAGCCTTAACATCTGTAAATTCTAGATTGCTTGGGGCTGTAGGTTTAACATTGTTCAGATACAAATTGCACTCAGACGCCAATTATGTTGATATGTGTACCGTTACTGGACAATTCAAAGACTATATTTTAATATCTTGGATGAATTTGATTATTTTTTTATCTGAGGGAAACACCGATGTTTAAACATAACAGTTCAAAGACGTTTCGACATGGTTGCTAGTGTCTATATGAAATGTAGAACTTATTAGACCAAGATAATTAATCCGTTATTATAACTCAACTTTTCTTTTGATTCGAATGGCACTATTCGCAAAACTCTTAGGGTCCGCCTGTTCTGAACACGATGGACAACAGTTTGTGCACGACTGTCCTGTTATTTACTGCGCATTTTTAGGCGGAACCTAATTTTTTTAAGTTATAATTTAAACTAATAATAGCGACGTTTACATCACACATATGTAAAAATATACATTTTTATAAATACCTTAGGTGGAATAGGCTACCTTTTTCTCTCGATAAATCTTAGTTTTAAGGATTTCAAACAAACAAGCCAGAGTATACGGTCAAATATTTATCAATCACGTCTGCATTTTCCCTCCTATCGGCAGGTTTTGATATCTGGCCTGAGAAAAGACGTTGCTGTTATTTCTTTGCAGCGCTTTACTACTTTTTAATGGTAAAATATTAATATTGTTTTTAACCGTTAGTCAAAATCACCCGTTTTTTGACAAAATTTAGTATAAGATTGTCAGACTACATTTCATTAATGTACATTGTAAGATTCCTAAAAAAAAGGATTAAAAACAAAAAGCTATCTCTAATGTCAATGTGCTAATCGATTGCATCCTGTTGAGTGTGTTAAAGACAATTTGTATAATTACTTAATAAGAGGCACGCAAGGCCTCATCACGCCACGGCCGTCATATGCAACATAAGGTGTGCTATGGCAAGACATCCAACACAACCTACGCATATGCCATACGGTTCATAAACGAGAAATTCAGCCAACCCTCTCTTCCCTTGGTCCCATCTAGTTTTTCGATCGAATGTGTCCTGAAATCATTCCCACTTGTTGCCAAACATACAATTTTGGCAAACGCTCTTACAGATCACCTTTTTTGGGCTTGCAGCGCGCTTACTTTTACACTCGTTTTCAAGCGAGCGTGGATCGTGTTATTCGCCGGTACTTCCTGGTTTTAATATTAATATAATGTCTAATGACTAATGTATACGTATATTGACATCTGCAATGACAACCACCTTTGAGATCACCTTACCCCCTAATGTATTGTGGAAAAGGTATAGCTGTCCTGTTATCCTTTGAGAACACATTTTAGGGGAACCTAGTCTCACTGAATTAATTAGAACTCGCTAGACTACCAATTGTGAACAGTACACACTATTATCTGTGACTAATCTTTCAGATTATGCAACATCCCCCCATCAAAACTTGCAATGAGCAAGTAGCAGTAACAAAAACAAAACCTGTTGCTGCTAGGCTGCACTTATCATCGGCTATATTCAAATCTGTTCTTTATAGCCCCTGAAAAAAAAGTCCGTTTCTCGAGGATTGTTAGAAAAGACTTTCTTTTAAATATCCAATTAAAATCCTATTTGTAACAGCTTATAGTCTAAACCTTCATACTGGTTCGCGACATCCAATTAGACGGTCGCAATCTTACACACGACATAAACACTTGCAACTGGAATCGCCCAAAATGGCATGCTATAGTTGATTTCCTTTGCAGCGACACTATTCTGGCCCTATTTTGTTAGTGGCTTTAATGAATGGGATTGAGTTAACCGCTGAGTAATGAGAATACCAGAATGTATTTGTTAAACGACATCGTGCTGGTGTCGTTTTACTATTAATTGATTGTTTGTCTGTGCTTAACGTCGTGCTCATTGGCCATCTAACACTGTTTCTGGATTAAACACGGGGAAACTGAGAGGAGACCTCGTAGAAACCGCACACGCTATTACCGAAACCACATCGTGTGACTCGCTCATATACCCGATGGTCGACATGTGGACTGGAACTCGTTGACGGGCACCAACATAGGATTAGTAAGCAGACACGCCAATCACTTAGCCACCGCCGCGTGTGATTTATAATTGATCTTTTCGATATATTGACCCGAAGTCTACTGGTAGTGTGTTTCTAGCTAATACTGTATTTTGTTGTGCCTTGGGGTAGCATTAACTCCTTAACGCTACAAACGATTTCACATTTTATCGATATATTAGCGTGTCTATTTACCGCAATCGTATTCTCGCGAGAGTTTCTATAGTAGACGAGACTAAGACAATTCTCGTACGCTATGCCAGGCCATTGCGCATTAATTTTTCGCCAGTATTTAGGCCGACGTATGCTACAGACCAGCAAATAAAAGAAGTCCAAAAGAAAATGGCCCGGGTGTATCTAAGAGTCAATGTCTCGACGTAGGAAGGCGAATCGATTATATTTTAGAATGTATCTAACGTTGCAGAATGCGCCACAGTCATATTAGTGATATACGTAAAAGCAAGATGTTAAACACCAATCTATCAATTTCAATGTTTTGAAAAAGTGAAGTTTTGCTAATGAGGGAGTTACAGCTTCGATGTGAGTCAAAACGTCAAGGCATTTTATGAATAAAGCGTTGCTTTTTTTTAATCTTTAATGTAACATTTTGTTTTACAACTGTTAGCACCTGTATCACTCATAAAGATCAATCGATCAATACTTATATTGCGGCATGCAATTCTCATTGGGTGATGGTAATCATCAAAGAACAAAGACTGGACAGTTAAAGAACACAAACAGATGGGCTTCATACTGCCCGTTACCTCTGAGGCCCCCGGCCGGGGCTTAGTGGTTAGCGAGTGCTCTTACTAATCCTACTTCGATGTACTATTCACGGGACCGAGTCCGCCTGTCGACCATCAGGTATATGAGTGAATGACACGATGTAGCTCCGGCAATCTCGGGAGTGGTTATTACGAGGTTTCCTCCCGGATTTCCACCATAATAAGGTAAGAAACAGTGTGAACTGGACAATCTGTCGTCATGTGAGTACGACATTAAACGCCAATTAAACAAACAAACAAACAAACGTTACCTCTGAGAGTACCAGGGCACGATCAATCAAAACAACGTGTATATACATGTACGTAAATAATAAATTATTGAAATTTATCTTTAGTTTGGGTTGGGCTTTAGGGTTCAGCATATGTATCTTAATATGTATGATTTCAGACACCTTACTGGAGGTCAGAGTTGGGATGCTTGTAATAAAGCATGTTATAGTTGACCAATCAATGGCATTCTCTGGGTTGTCCTCATATGGTCGGAGCTGGGTGATTGGGAGTCTTGTTCATTTGCTGAGAGACCATTTGCAATTGTTGCTGCTGTTACTTACATTTTTAAATTGTGAATTTTTTTGATTGTGTGACAGTTTTGATTAGCTTAACTATTCAGCAAAAGACGATCATGACAACATAGATTCATACTGGTACTTAATATACTTGGATATTCATCTGACTTTTTTCTGGTATTAGCCTGTTCAAATTTAAGAAAATTGTTATTTTTGATTAGGGTATCAATTACTCTATGACTGCAATTTTGTTATTTGCTCATCAGACTCGCTTGGATGTTAGCTGATAAAGTCAATACTTAAACAATATATTCAAGACGTTGGTGTAATTCCCAGGCCTTTAACCGTAAAGATATAAGAACAGATGGCCCAGATAAAATGCATGGCACCAAAGCATACATTTCCGACACCCTGGAAACTCAATCAGACGGTATACTAGTTATTCACAAAATATATCCTGGTTCTACATGAACTTATTTGTTGTTTATTTTATTCAGAAAGGGAAAAAAAAGAAACTTGAGTTACACTTGGACGAGACGACGTTCGTTTAATTCAACGACACTAGGAACTCAGCTTGTGATTTACAGGTTTAGTGTTCAAAGGAACTGTCAAAACCATTATGTCAAGTTTAATCGGGATGGGACCGATGGATGGGCTGTTCTTCACCAACGTGTCAGTCTGGAATCGGAACGTCGGAAATGCATCGACGACCAACGATTCCGGGTTGACCGGAATCTTGAATGATGACTTACTCTGGACAAACTACTCAGCGTTGAACGAGACATATCCCGGTGCAGGAGCCAAGGGAGGATATGTTATCGACGCCGTTGGCTACTTTCTGGTTATACTGACACTTATCCTAGTGGTTTTGTGCTGGGCCAGCAACTGTGTTGTCATTAAAGCTCTAAATCAAATGGGAGACGACAAAATGAAATTCAAATTCCTGATCAAGAATGCCATACTTGGGGATATCTTGCTGTCTCTGAGCATCGGTTTACGTTCTATTTTTGCCATGACCGGACTTTTAGCCAATGAAAATGCAGGGATATTGGCTCGATGTATTAATGTTATTTACGGTAGTTATGGTTATTTTGCGGTATTTTATCAAATATTCACGTCCATGTCTGTCGCTTGTGATAGATTTTATTCGATCTTGAAGCCTCTGAAATATCATTCAATGAGGTATAGCAGGAGCGCAAAAATTATAATAGTGGTTGTTATTTTGGCAGTTGTGACGTCTCTGTCTGTTCCCGTTGCTCTTGTGAAACTGCAGCCCGGAAAACCGTTGATTACGATTTGTTACGCTGCATACAACCGCTCGTTTTATTCCACGTCAGTGTTACCTTACATGATATTGTTTACGGTATTCTTTACCTTGTTGATTTATTGTGGCGTCCTTTGTCTTATTGCTTACCATCGTCGAGTCAATCGTGGCACAATTGCTAACAGAAATGAAAATCAAGACGTTCGTCGACGTCAGACTTCTCTGGCTATAACGTTCTTCTTGATACACATTGCCTATATCATTATGTATATGCCTGGGCCCATATACTTCACCTTTCGGCCCGCAAGCTTATATTTGCAGCCAAATCTCAATTACTATATCACACAAATAACCTTAATTATATATCTCTTGAATGCTGTCCTTGATCCCCTTATTTATATATTTCGAATACCATCCATACGAGCAAATGTTAGAAGGATGTTTGCTAGAGAGCAGAAAAGGTATTTGTCGACTAATCCGTCTTCACAGAAAACAACAATTTGAGGAATTGTTACGAAAACAGCCTGTTGCATTCATTGTCCGTATTCAACCGTTTGTGCTCAACACCGAATAAACGTTTGTTTTGTCGACCGGATCAATAAGTGACAAATATCTTCGTTGAGGTATACCGAGGGATGCTTTCCACTCCTGTGGAAGTTTAGCCTCTCGTTCTGTATGCCCAGGGACAATCGGTACACTCGCTGTTTCTATTTTATTCTACCGCGTGTCTAGTACATTCCTCAATTAACAATTGAAAATTTGTTTTCTATATCCAAACTTGAAAATGCATTCGGACAATGACAACTTGTTGTCTATTTCTGGCGATTTAGCCCTCTGGCTAAGAGTAGTTTGTTTGAAGTGTAGCCATAAATTCTTTACTTAGCACTGGAGGAAAGTTAAGCTTCCTTGCGATATTTGGACAATGCAAATGTGTTAAATTTTCAAGCTTGAGTAAGCAATAGGTTACAGAAAACTCTGTTTTCATTGTAAAGTGAGTAAGTCTAACTTCAGAGTTTACTAGAATGTGCGGTAAAAATCATCTGTATAAAAACTGGTCGAGCTGGTTTCAAATATATGCACAAGCTTCAAAGTGTCCCTATACGGGAAGAGTAGGGACAGCCTATTATGTGTCTAAACTAGACATCCAGTGGAAGATCAGACTGACTAATCACACGTCAGTTGTTACTGCCGATTTAACAGCTATATTGCGTTCACTTTATTTTGTATTAGAATTTGAATCAAGCAGATTTGCTATCCTTTCTGATTCATTACGCTTTTTGCAAGCGTCAAGTGAAATGTCCCATCAACTTTCTGTCAATTTAACCCTAGAGTTTTTTTTGTACCTGCTTTGTCCTCAAATCCACGTCGAGCTGAAGTCTAACATCTTACATATTCCACTTACAAATTGTTCAGTGTGTTGCGGATTTTATTGTAAAATGTAGATAAATATTAACGCCTATAATTGTTTTTTTATATACAAGGATTTAGTTGGATGGTTTATGTGTTACATTATCTGCTTTTAACTCATTGTTTACCATTATCTATACAGTGACCCGCCCTGAGTATATAACTCATCACACTAGAAGGTTTTATAGGCGTAAATTCTAATAATATTTTACTCTCCTTATGTTCATGATTAATGTGTTATATATGTTTTGATGTAGAGAAAGGTAGTTTTGCTTAGATTATAAGTGCATGTATATTTATGGATATATCGATTATATAAGCTCAGAAGTTTCTGGCGCAAATCATTCAAAGGATTAAAGCGGCCACAAATATAAATGCGAACGAATCAATGAAACAACGTTTTTTTTTAATTTTTAACCGTCATTAAACACTTAGATAATGAATTCCAATTTCCTATTTATCAGCCAGATAGTGCATTTAAACAATGAAACCCCTTTGTTCTATAAGCCAGATAACACATTTAAACAATGAAACCCCTTTGTTCTATAAGCCAGATAACACATTTAAACAATGAAACCCCTTTGTTCTATAAGTCAGATAACACATTTAAACAATGAATCCCTATTTGTTCTATAAGCCACATTACGCATTGAGATAATGAAACCCCTTTATGTATAAGCCAGATTACGCATTTATACAGTGAAAGATCTTTGTTATAAGTCTGATAAGGCATTTTGCCAATGCTCCGATGGGAAGAGTGTCTCTCTATGCAGAAGAACTCCTCGATATCGTGAATTAATGATATTGATTAGTATTTGATTCAAGTTCCAAAGTATATTGACGCCTGCTTATTACCAACGGTCAAGTTTTCTCCACGAACTCATCCACAAATAAAGTTAGTCCAAATGTGTGGACTGTGTGAGTAAGTTTTGTGAAAATGAGGGATTACGTTTCAACAGCAATTATACAAACTTGTTTTATCCAAATTTCCCATGACATTGTATGGTTGTTATACATCTTAGCTCTTGTTTCAAAGATTCTACACTATTAAGGTAGTGTAGATTTAAATTTATCCAGTTATATTTAATATTTAAGAAAATGAACTGCCCTTCAAAGTCAAGATGACAGTTTCATGTTAATAAGAATTTAAGTATTGTTAATTATGAGGAACAGTCGAATACTAAAAAAAAATAAAGCTTCTAGAATACCAACATCATGAACGGAGTAGCCAGTGTTAATGTTTATGACACAGAACGGACACTGGGTGACATGTAAACATAATGCGCGCATTTAAAATAGACACCTGTTAAATGTGTTCAATTGGGATCGACTGCAGACACTGCCGTGAGACTGCTCACACTGGGTAAATGTTTGCCTTCGGCGCTTGGATCAGAATCAATTGCCTTTTTCGTGATAGTTTTATTCGACATGTTGCCTTGGCAGCACATCCTTTTGACTTGATCGAGAATAGAGCGTATCCTGAAGATATAGATCAATGGATCAACGACCGTGTTGCCGAGATATATCACAATGGTCAATTGACCGAGGTAATAGTGCAGATAAGGCTGGGACTCCAGCCTCCAGGAGAGAATGGAATGGTACAGAGCTCCAGGGAGATACATCAACACGTATGTTAAGTGGATCAGGAAAAAGGTCAACGTTAGTGACATCTCGCTCTTTGTTGCCTGTTGGTTTTCTGTCCGGTCTCCCAAGAGGTTGCGACTTTTACGGCGATGTAAAATGACCACGACGAAAAGTATACAATACAGTATTAGTGTGGCAATAACAGAAACAATGACGATAGCCGGCAGAACTGCACCTGAGTATCTTAACTTGTCAAAAGCTTTGTAGCAAATTGCAACGAGAGGATACCCAGGTTCCAATCTTAGTACTAGTAATGGGAAAGGCAGTCCAAATGATAGAGCAAACACTGCCCCGACTACAGCTGTTTTTACCAAACGTGTATACTTCATGGTGTGATACACTAAAGGTTTTAAGACTGACACGAATCGGTCAATGCCAACGGCCATAGATGCAAAAATTTGAAAGTTGGCGCAAAAACTTAGTAAAAATCTGACGCCATGTTGATACACAAGCTGACAAGCTCTGTATTATCTTCATCATATCTTACTAGTAGCAATAACAAACGGACTCCAAGACTGAATGGCAGCATCATGTCTCCAACGATCGCATTTCTCAGTAAAAACTCCACCTTTAACCGATTCTCCTGAACTGTCCCCAAGGCCCGAAGAACAATGGTATTCAAAACCCATGCTATCCCTATACACACTACTGTCAGCGTGGACATTACCGCTACAGAAACCCCAAATTCAAGTTTTTCGTCAGGCAATGTTGTGTTCTCGTGTAATGATGTTGTATTAACAGAACAGGGTGTTGAATTGGAGCTAGCTGAATCATTCCAGAACTCCATGTTACCTGTTAGAAAGAAAAGAACAATAGAACAGTTGTCAAGCTATAAATTATAAGCTACAAAATGTAATTTGTGTATGTCGACAAATTATGTTTGAACGGAATCAGGGTCTCCATCTTAGTAATCATAAGCGCTATGTTAAAATATGATGTTATATTAAAATCTGTTAACTGCCATTAACTCTTGTTATTGACTGAAGATATGTAGGCCTTTTCTCAACATCCAAAAAGGAATGTTTTTTATGTATATGATATTAGACAAAACAGAACCAAATCGCAATTATCGGATAGACTATGGTTAGGGTCTAAAAAACCAATGACAATACAACGGTTGCGTCAGTGAGAACTTTGGACAAGCGTTTGAACAAAACTCAACGATAATGTTAAAAGTACAACTGCAAATGTTTAACCTCATCATAAGGCCAATTCAGTTGAGAGACGTTGCTTACGAAATAAACAATGCTCACTGCACATTGATAGAGTTGTGAAGGGAATGAGTTAAGGTGTATCATTACACACATTAAACAGAATTCAAATTCCATATCCTTAAACTCTAAAAGAATGTCGAATCATCTGCTCTTTATGATATCTGTAAACGCCCGCCGCACACGAGCAATTCTCCATCAATTCTCCATCGGCGACTAAAAGTCTCAAAGAATCGGCAGGCTTCCGACGCGACTAGACACTGTCAGCAACTAGTCGCAAGGAATGAAACATGTTTGATATCTTGCAACTCGTCGCTGACTGTCGGCGATTTACCTCTTCGTGGCGGAAAACTTGCGACAGAAAATCGCAGCCATAACTTGTACATCAAGTCAGTAACCGCGATAGAGTCACATGATTTGAATTTAGAAAATATTGACGCATGTATAATATACTAACTTCGTCGCCTGTGCCTATAAACTTTCTGTGCAATTTTCAATGAAAGTCATTTTAAACAAAATTATGGCAATTGTTAGTCACGTGGTATAAATGTCAACTGACTTTGGAAGAATGGCCGGCTCAGAATCATTCGGTGTGCGGCAAAAGCTGTCGCCAACGGGAAATATCTTGCAATTGGTCGCCGACGGAGAATTGCTCGCGTGCGACAGGCTTTAGCTGCTGCATAACAACTGAGATTTTATACATTATCTGCTCCCATATTTAGACAACCGCTGGTTCCATGTCGGTGTATTTCGGATATTCGTATAATGGTCCATTTAGATGTTTTCTATTTATTCGATTAGTGTTTAACGTTACATTTAAGTATATTGCACTTATATACATGTAATTATGTGGTATTACCGGCGGAAAATTAAAGAGTAAGATTGTTAAAAAAATACACAACTATATCCGCAGCCAGCGGAACTTCTCATTTATACCTAGGGTGGGAAGGTTGATTCGAACCCGTGGGTGGTGGTACTCTGAAGGAAGTCAGCAATCCAATACACAGCTATAGCCGATCCATGACATGAAGCATCGATTTAATTTCGATTGAATCAGTGTGGATCAGTTTCCACCAGGGGGAGTTAAAATGTATAAACAGTTTCAATCATAACATGTGTATTTTATAACTATCACTTTTAGTCGATGCAATTCAGACCCTTTTTTTATTTTATTTTATCAGGCATATAATCCTGGTTTAGTAATTTTCTTTTTTTCGGAAGGAAGACTACATTGGCACTATGCTAATAGCTAAATGCATATTTAGGGTAGCTTGTAGGGTAATGTAATATCCCATTACGGTCTTTGTGGACCCCATGGGATGAAAGCAGAGAAATTGTGTTTTCAGTATATTTGTTCAAATTAAACATTCAAAGTTATGGTACACTCTTAGAAATTATGGTTTTGTCGAAAAGAGGATGATTCTATATGGAGCCATTACGACAAAAACGATATAAGAAAGAGAGAAATACTTGGAGCAGGTGCTGTGAGGGGTTCCATAGGAATCATAAAGGGTTCCACCAGAGCCATGACTGAAAAACCTTAAAGGTTTCCATTACAGTCATACTTTTTAAGAGTATAGTGCTAAATATAGTTTGAGATTTAAATTACAAATATTTAAAATAGAGCCGTGAATTTATTTTTATGTGAGAATATTGCACTGTAATTGACAAAGAGTTAGAGATAAATGGGATTATCACACTATTACTCTCTTAGAAATAATGGTTCTTTGAGGGTTCTTGAGAAAAGAGGATGGTTCTATAAGGAGCAGTTGCTCTGAGGGCCTCATATACAGAACAAAAATGTGTTCCACCAGAGCCATGACTGAAGAACCTTAAAGGGTTCCACCAGAGCCATGACTGAGTAACCTTAAAGGGTTGCACCAGAGCCATGACTGAAGAACCTTAAAGGGTTCCACCAGAGCCATGACTGAAGAACCTTAAAGGGTTCCACCAGA
>JAQQZZ010084185.1:0-18791 GCA_030265115.1 Mopalia vespertina
TGGTTACAGTTACACGGTGTGTCACACTGAACTCCAAACCAATAATCGGAACACCCTCAAAAACACACGAAAACAAACATTGATCTTTATTGTCTTTACCGTCTCAAATATTCATTAATATAATTCGTTTTTGATTCGCGGCTGCCATTGAAAAAATAAAAAAGCTTAAAAATGAGTGGAACACATTTGTCTATTTAGCCGCTATAAAACAAAGCTGTTGATACAGGTTGTCAAAACTACATGTACCGTGATCTACTTGTCTATAGTGTCTTGGATTCAGCTTAAAGGCATTAGATTAATGTGTCATAACCTCACATATAAACATAAAGAGGTACCGTAGTAGAAAGGATTTATGCGTAACCATAGGCCTAGATAAACATAATAGTCTATCTGTCAAAATGCAGATACACTGAACAATCTATGTTTCGAAACCCACTTTAAGTAAATAGTCTATATTTCAAGAAGCAATTTAAACAGAATAATCAATGTTTCCTGATCTAAATAAACCTAATATTCAATATTACCAGAAGTAAATAGTGTATGTTTCCGGGGCCGCATAAACAGATGAGTATGTGTTCCCAATCAAAATAAATTTGTTTAACCATGTTTTCACATCCAATAAACTTTCTTATATTATTGTGTTTCTTAAACTAAATTAACTGAATACCCGATGATTGAAAACCCTAATTAACTGAAAGTTCTATATTTCCAAATCCAATTTAACCGATTATCATATGTTTCCAAACTTAGATAAACTTAGCGTTATGTGTTTCCAAACTCATGTAAATTGAATATCCTAAGTAAATATCAGATGATTCCAAACCCATGTAAATTGAATATCCTATGTTTCAAATATTTGAAGATTGGTTATTTGTTAAAGGTGTTTCGTTACACTGTTTTAGAAAATACATATATTAATTTATTCATTTTGTGAGCTTATTGTTGTCACATTACGAATGTCTGTTGATATTTTTTTGGAGCATGTTACTCACTGTAAATCTCTATTTCTCTGACGTCAAGCTCATCTGTGCGTGATAGAGTGATCCACACGTACTGACCATACACAGGCTGATCACATGTGACGTTATAACGTTTGACGCCTGACCCAGATAAAGGCGCACCTGCCGTACAAAGGGCAGCCTCTTCTAGCGATGTTCTGTTGGTTATCCTTATCTGAAAGTCAGAGTCTAAAATAGAAGAAACAAAAGCCGTGTATATTGTATGATGCAGAACATAAATCGTTGTTTTAAAGAGAAAAGCATACTTAAACAAAGGCATAGTCAAATTATACGCCTTATCAACTTGTTAATTTCTAGGAATTCCTGTTTGCCAGTGGAAGCCACTTGGACATTGGCGCTGTAAGTAAAGTGAAAGGTGCATGTACCATTTATATACTTCTATCAGATAAAATTAACAAAGTTACTGTAAATTTAAACACTATAACATAGGAAACCATACAAATATACAGAATAAAGTTATATAAAGCTGATGGATGAGATTTTAACATAGACAAACTTCAGTGGAATCAGTATAAAGAATGCGGCGCGATAGGCTCACCATTTGATCAACATTCAAGCGACTTTAGGTGCAATACGAGAAATCCTACAAAAATTCTGATAGCCATTGTGTTATTAATATTGGCAACCTACAACTTGGTGGATGTATTATTTGACTTCGTTTTTGCCAAGTACCCATCTTACCCAGCAATATCATTAAATGAAACCTGTTTTCCAATTAATTTAATCTAGCGTGCTTCTCGTTATAACCGTGTCATCTAAGTCATTATAGGTGTATGGATATACATCAAAATTGCACATTTTATTCTGCATCGGAACAGCTATAAAAATGTATACTAGAATAGCGATTGTTTGATGCACAAAGTGATGTTCGCAGTACAAGTAAGGACTTCTGATGGCTACTGTCCCGATGCAGCGCATTGAAACAGGTTAGGCCAAATCCTTCTTTAATACTGATAGGTTGTTTCGACAAAAAAGCTCACCAACTAGAAAACAGTAAACAGTGAGAGGGTTTGGCAACATACCTCATCATGCAGTTGTCAGGATATTAACGTCCACCAGATTGAATTGCGGGATTTCGATCTAACCTGTTGTCTATGAGTCGAACGATGAGAACAAGGTATCAATTTAAGAATACAATAGGACAGTTCCTGACCTTTTCCAAAACTTGCAATCATTTAAATGAGGTGAGAGAAGAAGGTGATAATGGAATATAGCAACATTCGAAGTTCTAGTGATTTTCGAGGATATGGGACATCCCCAACCACAGGAATTTGCTGATGGGACATCACTATTTACCCCTTTACAGGACATTAACCGGTAGGTGAGTTTGTTTTACTAGAGTTAAACGTCGTACTCAAGGGTATTTCACTTATAAAACGACGGATTATCCTTTGACACTCTTCTTTGCTTAAATACGGTGGAAAACCGGGAGATAACAGCGTAAATACCATAATCACGATTACCGGAGCCACACCGTATGACTAACTCATATACCTGTTCAATTAGGCATAAAATACAAACCTCTTTAAACTGATTTCATTTGCAAAACGGTTACACTTTTCTGTGTTTGCTAATGGCATGCCACGATCTGCATGTGCCGAAGTGCATGAATATAACCTTTCACAGATAAAGTGTGCAGTTATGTGATTATAATTTTAGTTTACCTGAGGTGGTGACACTGAGGGCATACACTGTCTGTACAGAAACAAGATTAACCCAGAAATAAGGGTTCTGTTGAGAAAGCGTATTGAAGTAAGTTATTTGGTCGCCATCTGTTGCTCTAGCAGGATAATGGTCGGACATGTACACTATCGGGCCGAGAACACTAACATCGGGACGTTCGTTATGGAAGCCCAGTATAACGTTTTCTGAAAAACAAACGGAAAATCGAATGTGATCTAAGAGCTTACTTCTGACATGTGAAAACTTTGCACTGTTTGAGTCAAATTGCAAACAGTGCGGATACCTCGGAGAAATTGTTATGATAATCATCCATTTTCACCCGTAAATTTGTATTGAATATAACAAGAACAGTTAAAGGCTAACTTGTTCCCAGCTTCTTACTCAACTCCCTCCGGGAATATCTGGTAGACAAGCAGTGTATATCTGCTAAGGGCTAGCAAAATTGGCTACAGTTGGCTTCATTCGATGATTGTGCACAAAAAGATATACTGGATTTAAAATATACATATGATTGCCAAACTTTACGTGAATCGTGACAGTTTAATAAGCATCATCAGAATGGATACATATGTTGTGCGGTGCCATTTTAAAGCGCCACTAACACGAATGTTGTGAAGACAGAGAGAGCTTTTCAAAAATTAAATTACCTCACTTGCCAACTTTCCGTGTGTACTACTACAGACCAATATTTACGAAATAATTTGCCGCATGGAACATAAATACGCGGTTTCATTCAAATCCGCTGAGCGGGTTTCAAGTCGACTTCATACCCCGACACGAATCTGGAACGGACGAAAGGACACATTAGGACGAAATGAACATGTTGCGCCACTCACGGACATTAGAAAAACAATTGCAAGCTGTATCTTATCATATAGGCAATATGCATACCAGTAAGTTGTCAGCGGCCTTACAAAAAATGTACAAGTAGTCGGCCGGACAAATTGGAATCATTATACCTGTCTCAGAAAATGAATGTAAAAGCAATAACGCTAAAAACAAAAAAATCCACGAAATTTTATATTCGCAGGCGTGCAACTTCGCTTCATGATTAATGCTTCGAAAATTAGACCCTTTTCCTGCTTCCCACTTGAAACCTGTTGGATACACCTTTTGCAGAATTTAAAATCAATAAGCTTCTCTTTCTAAGCGTTTCTGTTCGCTTTCCGCTTCGTATAGAATGCATCCATATTTACATGGGTAGGCAAATTATTCTCTCTTTAATTATTCAATATATATATATAAAATATTAAAACATGAGGAGATAATATTTGTAATTTTTAAAGAATTTATGGTTTCTTCTTTTATAATTCATACTGGAACCCCAATTAATTGCACTTAATCGCACACTAATGTTATGGTAAGTAATTGAAAAGTACATATGATATAAATCCTATTGAAATATGATTTGGGTTTGTTTCGTCAGTCTAGTATTCGAAGTTATTCTGTACTTTAGACTGAAACCGACTTCACAATTAAATGAATGTTCCCCCCTCCCCCCAACACACACACTCCATCGAATAGTTAAATAAAAATCTGGATTGAGGCAGTTCGCACAGTAGGTTAAATCTGAGCACTTATATAAACGGCAAGCTGCTACCTTGAGCATTACTAGAAATGTATTAACATTTTGATTTTTTTTAAAGTTTCACCTAATGTCGGTGGGAAATCTTCTGAACGTATTTATCAATGGCTTTTCCATGTCTACTCATCCTTGGTCGCTTTTCTATACCTTTGGTTGTGATATACTTTAAAACACTGCTGGCGGGTATACAGTGTAAATAGGAAATAGAAGAAAAAAAAACTCTGACAAACGATCTCTCATCTGAGAAAATACTTCCTTTTCCGTTACCTCTTTGACATGTTGGACCATCCCATTTTCTCAGACAGCCATCATCTCCACATCCTCTATTAGAACATTGGTCCATGTTCTTACAGTGACAGACCAGAATACACGGCGGAAAGGGGCCAGGACAGGGGGCTGAAATACAACAACTATAATTATATTGGGAACCTTTTACGGGAATCCGAGGGAGCTGAAAATTCCCTTAAGCTGAAAAGCAAGCAAGTCCGCACTAAAGGCTTTTATTGACAAACATATTTTCATAATCCCACCAAGTCACTTTTTCCTACTTTTGTTTAAGAACTTTTTTTCTGTCTTCAAAGAGCTAAACAGTAAAGTTTTGGTGTTTATCACCATTTTGGTGCAAATTCGGCAACATTTGTATAAAAACTAGTGAAATACAACCACATCTACGGTATTAACAGAAAAAGCGAAGTTTGAAGTCAATATCTGAATTTGAGTTATGGTCATTTTGATTTGCGGAATTAAATGAAATGCAATCCCATCTGTTTCTTAACTAGAGGAAACTATTTTCCAAGTATGAAATATGTCCGTGAAAGTGTTCTCAAGCCTTATGTTGACAACACATACAGACGTAAATATTGATAATTATGCAATGGTGGCCATTTTGTTTTATTGAACTTGGTGATATCCATACCAATTCATCATCTTAAGGAGAGAAAGCACAGTACAAGATTCAAGTTAATCGGTGAATTTGTTCTCAAATTATGATGTTTGCAGCACCAAGGCAAAAATTATGCAATGGTCATCATATTGTTGTGTAATGTGGTGAAATACAATCCTATCTTTTGTATAAATAGAAGAAGGCTAAATTCCAAACTAATCTGTAAATTTATGTTGTAGACATAAATATTGAAAAGTTATGCAATGGGCCGAATGGGGACCATATTGTTTTGTGCAATTTGATAAAATGCAATCCTTTCATATGTCTTAGTAGTAGGAAGCTACATGTAACTTCTAAGTTTCAAATAAATCTGTGAATTTGATCTAAAAATTATCATGCTCAGAACACATACAACATGTCTTAAATGCAGTAAGCTATCTTCAATGTTTTAAGTTAATCTCTGAATTTATGCTCTAGTAATCATGTTCACAACACAACCAAGCATAAACAACTATTTAAAAACTGCCATTTTGTTTTACGGAATTTGGCAAAATGTAATCCCACCCGTCGTCTTAAGGACTCTTCCGCTAGCCAGGGGTAAAATTTTGACTTTTTTTTTTTTTTTTTTTCTGAAATCTTTTTTTCATAATCTTTAAAATTTGACACACACAATCTTTAAGCCATTACCTAAAAAGCTGTCATGCAGTTTTTTTTATATTCAGTTTCGTTTTGAAGAGATAGAGCAAATATTTTTTTACGGGCAACTTGAATTTAGAAAAACCCAATGACGTTTTTTTAGTTTAAATACTTAACTACAAAGACATGGAAGTTTGAAGTTTATCGGTAAATTTGTTATCAAACTTATGTGTTCACAAACATTTGTGAGGGACTTTCTAAGTCCCTTGTTAACTCAATATATATATCCTCATAGGGTGCAATATAGAACTTCAATAAATATGATAGCCATGGCAACCAAAGACATGTCAAACTATGGAAAGCAACACCAACACGATACAATGGTATCCATGGATTTGTTATACAGTCAGCATAAACCAATTTGGTTAACATAGTAATAAGCTATAGGCTCAATGCTGAGCCCGACGAAGTACAGACCGACGTCAGATGGACAGAAAAATATTGGCGAATCAATAATAGCAACGGGCACAATGACAGTACTACACAAGCAATGTTTTTTCTAGTTATGCTTCGGAAATGGATTGGAGCCATCCGGACACACGCTTAACAGACGAACAGAACAGAACAGAAAACTACTAGCAAAAGGCCATGCGGTTAATAGTGAATGTGTTTACCAAGTTTTCATAAAGAGTAAACCGTATAAAATTTAATTTCTGTTTGATAATGTCGTACTTGCTAGCCATAGAAATAGAAAAGCAACAAAAAAAAAAGTAAAAAAAAAAAGAAATGGTGAAAAGTAAGATAGTTGGTAAATGAGGTGCACTAAGTTGCAGAATGATATAAAGCCTTCTAGTTTTTTAGGTCTGGTACGGAAATGCTTAGAGCAAATCAGGACGGACAATGATCATACAAATATTATATGACCAGTTGAATGATGCAACAGATTTATAGATGAATCAAATAACACCAAAACATTTACGTAATATTCATAATAGGATCAACACTGTTTAATTTCAAATCAAACAAAGAAACAAAATGCTGGATCTTTCCCAAGCTCTGTACAATATAAACCCAAAATCATTTATAGTAATAATACTACACATTTGTAGAATTTCACTTCTGGTGGGAGTGAGACATCAGCTAACCCCAATCCATTAGATAGACCTACTCCATCACCGGATACACCATTATACACCCACATTAAAATACACATTATCTTCCCCAAGCTCTATACAATACAAACTTAAAATCGCTTATTGTTATATTACTACACATTTGATGAATTCTACATCAGGTGTGACTTCATTACACTCCATCTGACATTACATAGATAGACCTACACCATCACCGGATAAACAAAAAAAACATTAGCTGCTCATCATGTACATGTATTTGTTGGTTTGTTTGATTGGGGTTTAACATCGTATTCAAGGGTATTTCACTTATATGACGACTGATTGTCCACTGCACACTGTTCCTTTCCTCATTATGGTGGAAACCGGGAGGAAATCTCATAAAAATGACACCCGCGATTGCCATATACCTGACAGTTGACAGACAGACTCGATCCCGTGAACGGTAAATTGGAGTAGGATTAGGAAGTACATGTAAGAGAGGTTGGGACCAGTTGTTGTTTCTGCTCAGTTCATTGATAGATTGGTGTTTTACGCCATGCTTAAGGATATTACACTTATATGACAGCAGTGTTTTCCAACAATAATTGAGACTAGCATAACCACAACATTTGTTTTGAAGAGTTTGGACACATTGGAAAATTAACGTTTCAACAATGCTATGTTTCCACTCAGTAAAACTGTTGGACATCATTTGTTTGTTTGTGTAATTGTAAACCTTTGACTCTATGCTATAAACTTATGGCCCATTAATGAAAGGAAAGTATGCTGGTAATTTTATGTATTTGCCACACTGTCAATACTGATAAGTATTAATGAAAAAAGTTTTCTTCCTTTGAAGTCATTGTGCCCAAATACATATTGTATATATTGTACAATTATACTGGTTTGCTTGATAAGGTTTAACACATACTCAAGGGTATTTTACTTAAATGACGTCGGATTGTCCACTTCACACTGTTTATATTCCTACTTTCGGTGGAAAACCGAGAGGAAACATCGTAAAAACCAGCCCAGCGATTGCAGGAGCCACACTGTGTGAGGGTCATTAGAGGGACTCGATCCTGTTGGCAGTACATCGAAGTAGGATTAGTGTGCACACACACTTACCACTAAGCTAAGGCTGCGTACAATGATGCAAATGATGTGCCAGCCATATTAATTGGCACAATTCGGTGAAATGTAATCTTTTCCGTCTTCTCAACAGGAAGAACTATATTCCAAGTTTATTGAATCATTTATTTTCACATTATTTTGTTCTCAGATTCACAACATTTGTGATAGTCCGACACACAGATGGACTAAAGTATTTCTAAGCAGCTAAAGTAGCTACATGTACATACAGTACATACTCTATCCCAAAGTTTCAATAAATCACCTATTCAAAATGGGAGAAATTTTTAATGACTGTTTGGCTTGTTGTCTTCTGGTACTAAAAGCCAAACGACTGGATGCAAACTCATCAGATTTAGTGATGGAACATGGATAGTTGTGTTTCTTGAGATGAAGTTCCAAACCTGACCTTATTGTAGACATTGTAATTGGGTTATACGCTTCCCCCGAAGGCTTTTGCACCGTCTTAAAAAAATCTACCAAATATTGGTCCAGTATTTTAGGGCCAATCTTTTCGATACTGATCATTTTGATTTCAGGATATCTTTTCTTTAACCATTTATGAAAGGTTTTCACTGCACATCTGGCATGGCGGAAACTAGAAGACGACAGTTCGGTCTTGTTTGACCAGCTCTGTTCCCCCTCCAGAGTTGTATTTATCCATTGATCCTGGTAACTTGTTTGTAAATTTGATTCCCCGCCACACCAATCGTCAGGCCTTCCATAATTCTGATCTAGTAGCTCCACGGAGGACCCTGAAGTGTGCAAAAAGAATGGAGCTCGGTGATGCAATAGCTATTCATTGTATATTTTGTTTAATTAACCTGATCATAAGGCTTTTAATCACTCTATGACTGCTATGTTTGTTCGTTTTATTGGGGTTTAACATCGTTCTCAAGGGTATATCACTTATATGACGAAGAACTGTCCATTTCACACTGTTCCTGGTTTTGAATACTTTGGCAAACCCAGATAAAACCTTGTAAAAATCACCCCAGCAATTGCCCAACCACACCATGTGACTCACTCATATACTAGAACATGCGGACGGTACATCAATTTGTTCTTGTTTGTTTGATTGGGGTTTAATATCATGCTCAAGGGTATTTCACTTATATGACGACAGGTTGTCAATTTCTCGGTTTGATCAAAGATTGATCAAAACCAAGGTTAGAATCAAACATATAAATAAAACTTCCAAAGGTTGTTAGTAAGTCTTAACCAGCTACCTAGGGACAAACTCATGTTTATAAAATAACGTTATTTAAGTTATCACAAGTACCTCTTTGTAATGTTTATTTGTTTGATTTGGGGTTTAATGTCGTACTCAAGGGTATTTCACTTATATGACGACAGATTGTCCACTTCACACTGTTCCTTGCCGGATTACCGTGGAAAACCGAGAGGAAACCTCGTAAAAACTACCCTCGACATTGCTGGAGCCACATTGTGTGACTCACTCATATACCTGATGTTCGACAGATGGACTCGATCCCGTGAATGGTAAATTGGAGTAGGATCAGGAAGTGCACATGCTACCACTAAGCCACAGCCTCTTTGTAATGAACTCTACATCAATTTTACTATTTGTCAAAGTGTTCACCAAGCTGAAGCATAACGCAGCATCTAAGGATAAGCTGCGTTAAGCTTCTTTGTAATTAATCTCAAATTAGAGGAGACCACACCAGGTGTAATTTGGATGTTTGTTTATTTGATGTTCAACGGTGTACACAACAGTATTTCACTAACAGGATTATGAAGACTACATACTTTTGATCTTTAGATAGAGCATATTGCAATTCAAACAGAAACAATACCATAACATATTTTCTTTCTGAGAATCTAAGACCCTTAATGTGTTAAACAGACCTACTACACAGAGAGCTGGTCCTGCTGGTCAGAGACCAGAGTTTAAATTCGGGTGGCGGCTAGCAAAATTGTCTTTCTCTACAGTAACAATATGCCTATTGTGGCAATTGGTATTGCTCTGCATGGCTGGCATCAACAGATGCTGTTTCCTATTCAGCGTCAATAGTTCGAGTCCAGAATGAGTCCTTTGTCAGAACACTTTCCTGATGTGGAATGTTTTTAACTAAAAGTGCCATCTCAAATTCACGAAATTATTGTTAAAGGTCATTTTATAAAAGAACAAAACTTATACCTACATGTACACATGGGAGTTTGATTACAACACATACTGCTCTCTTGAAAGTTCAAAATCAAGAAGTGTCCCAGATCAGCTGTGATCTTCAAACTTCAGTTTGAGATTCTTACACGTAGAGATTGAAAAACCATGATATATTAGTTTAATATATGCATTAGGCCAGGTCTGCCAGAATTTCCTTCAAACTTATAGCTATCTTCAAAACATATTTACTTGCGCTTAATATTGATATTTTAGAAGTCCCTGTAGATGAAATTAAATGCAAAATTAAAACTTTACAAAAAGGCCAAATCTTCTTATATATGTATTAGAAAAGAAGTATTTTTCCTCCCCAATATATATTCAGAAAGTTATTGGCAGGTATTTTGTTGACAAATTCAGGGCTTTCCTGATTATGCAATTTAGTCTACATCTATACCATCACAATGTCTTGTACTGTACATGTTGGACTGCTGTACTTTGACCAAATCTATTCCCTATAATTACAGTTGTCAACTAGCTGGTAGTTTTGTACTGTCTTTTGAACAAGAGTATCACCAAAACAACAACAACAACAACAAATTTGTTCAGCAGTCAGTGTAATGTGAATATATAAATAATAATGCCCATCTGTACATGTGTGTGTAAAAGCCATTTGCATATTTCTTTATAAGAAGGTTGATACAAACATGTATTAACTATATATGTAAAACCTGAGAGCTTAGTTGAACTTGAACCCATCTTCACCAGTCAGGTGTTTTATTCCGAGCTATTCTCCATTACAACCCTTGACAGACTGAGCCTCTCAAACCAAAATATATAGAGAACTGTTTAATCTGTGTAGTTAAGTGATGGAGAATGAGACTGTTTTTATCTGATTGGTGCCTACAAGTTTCAACCCAGCCAATGAAAGGCATCGCCTAAAGCCAAGTTTTAAGTTTGATGTGCCTGATCCGCCAAGGGTTGTAATGCAGAGTAGCTCGAAATAAAACTCTTGGCTAGCCAAGATGAGTTGAACCTCTTTATGCCATTATTGAATTTTACAATAAAATTGTAATTTAGTTTTATAAGTTTCATTTATGTTAAAAGTTCATGTAAAAGTGTGTTTTGGTAACTAAATGTGTCCATTCGTAGAGTCGCAGGAAATTTTGTGACTTCAATAAATAAATAAGGTTCTTTTCCCCTATTAGTATCACTGCTGTTAGATGAGCCACTCCACTTTGTGCCTATTTTTTATTCTTGCTTTAACAAGTTTATCTTAGCTTTACTCAGAGGTATTGGGCATATTTGTACATGTAGATAGATTTGTATTTAAACCAATAATTGACAATTTGGCAGCTTTGGCAGTGGCTTCCTCTAGCTGGGTTTTCCTTTTACGGAAAGCGAGTTGACTTCGGTGAAAAGTTGAGGAGAAGATGGAGGTCCCATAATTATTTTCCTTTAAATATTTTTCCAGACTTGTTCTGTACACTTGGAAAGACAATGGGTTGTAGTCTGAACCACTGGGTTTCTTCATAGTCGTGAAGTAATCCGCTAAATATACATCAAGCTCCTCAGGTGGGATTTGCAAAACAGGTCGGCGATCATCAGTGGAATTTGTCCATAACCAACGTTCAAAACTTCTCACGACGGCGTTCATGTTTCTCTTGGTGGAGTTTATCCTTGGCCTTGGTTCTCCGGCCGAGCTACCTTGAGATTGCATGAGGAATGATCGGCTCCTGACGGGATTCCATCTGTTAAATAAAGCCCTTGTACCTGATGGCCGGCTCCGTGGTGACCCCTCGTGCAGTACCACTACCAACAAAACAATAACACTAGTTGTAGTTCACTGTGAACACTTTTGCTTTATGTTTGTCTTATTTGTTGGTTCATTTTGGTCTTTTTAGTATTAAATATTGTATACAAGTTCAGATACATGTATATGGTTGATAAACTGTTTAACATGTTAAGACAAAAGTCATCAATGCTACATGGGCAAGAAACAATGTGGTGATACAAGACCCCACTGAAACATTGCGGAAATTGACGATGCACCGGAGAATTGTGTTGCCCAAGTACAACTGGGCAACAGGAGTTTCTCCAGCCACAAGATTAAATTTCATGATAAGAAGTAAGCATTACTAGGTATTTGGTAAAGTCATTTTACACCTGATGGTTGAACAGACCACTATTGTGTGTTCCATACAAACACAAAGATGGATATCCCCCCAAAAATATTAAATATGCAGAACATTAAAAATAGCTGATTGATTGATTGATTGGTGTTAAACTTAAACGCTGGGCTCGAGGGTATTTCACCCATATGACGGCAATGTATTCCAACAATAATTGACACTAGCACAACCAAGATGTGAAGCGTTTCCATAATGTTGGACAGTTAATTTTCCTCCAGTGCTAAGTTAAGACAGCATTGTTACTCTTCAAACAAACTACCCTTAGCAAAAGAAGAGCAATGGAATATTACCAAGTACAGTATCTCCTTTCACAAATAGAAACCTCTTTAAGATAACCACACTTTCACTCAGGGGCTTAGCCAGAAATAAAGAGTAGGGTGTCCAAAATGGTCATTTTGCTTCACATTTCAAATAACTGGGTGTCCAATTTTGACAGTTTTCCACATGTATCTCCTGCATGTTAAAGTTTCTAAAAACAGGGTGTCTAAAATGGTCATTTTGCTTCACATTTCAAATAACTGGGTGTCCAATTTTGACAGTTTTCCACATGACATGTAACTTCTGCATGTTAAAGTTTCTAAAAACAGGGTGTCTAAATGAGACAATTGTTAAGTTCAGGGTGTCCATTTGGACGGGTGTCAACCTAAGCCCTGGCTTTCACTGTGACACACCACTTCTTAAGATTGACAACCATTAAATGGGATAAGTCCACTGCTACTGTATCGCCTCTAGTTTATTCTCTAATATAGATGTAAAATGTGATTACCTGGAAGTGGATTTAAACATTAATGCACACTCGAATGTGATTGATTGATTGGTTTTTTATCTCGTGTTAAGGGTATTTCACTTATATGGCAATCAAATGTGACTTTAACATCAAGTACAACTTTATTGGAATAATCCAGTATCTGCCAGGTTACCGGACAGACAGATTAGTGTCTATTGTTTTACTTCATACTCAAGAGTATTTCATTTTCATGACAATCATTGTCCATTCCAAACTGTTCTTTGCTCAAATACGATAGAAAACCGAGAGGAAATCTGGTAAAAACCATCCCTCCACTGTCAGAGCCACATTGTGTGTCTCACTCTGACTCATGTACATGTACCCAATGGTCAACAGATGGAATGGATGCGGAGGGCGGTATCGAATTCATGATTAAGTGTATTTCACTTATGGATTACAGGGAGGTATCTTTACAGTAAATACCCAAACTAACAAACTCAGAGAATTCATGACAAGTGCTTGCTACATGGATGGTACAAATCCAATGTTCATCTATTGTTAAGTGAAGACAGTTCTGTTCAGTGAATATATATACTGCGGCTCACTAAGCTACATTGTGGGTCCATGTTCACATTTCTACACAGCCCTTAAAGACTTCATCTTTGTGATCTACCCTTTTCATCTTGATCCACAAATCCACAAATTACATATATCTACAGAGAGGAGTACCAAATGATGCCTCTTGTCACTTTTCTTTTTCATGCGTGGCTACTGTGTGGCCAATCTCGAACTAAAACTAAATCTACATATAATCAGGTTTCCTGTATCATGGACCACTGGTCGACATGATATAAGTGAAATATAGCGTTAAGTACCAATGAATCAACCAACATTAATACTGAACAGCCGGTTGGTTGATCTGGAATGACAAATAATAGTTGAGATCCCCAAAACTTGGTAATCATATAAAACTGAGGAATTCCATTGACTCCACTATGATGCATTTTTTTTATGTTCCTTGTCATTGAACAGGTTTACAGTAACCATGGTAACCTTGCATGTACACGTATCCAACAATTCTAGAGGTCATTACATTCTGTTTACTATGGGATAAGAAGACACATACAAATGTAAACATAACGACAAATTTGTGGGGATCTAATTTATATTTTTTTATTTTAACAAAAATTTACAAGTACCTTCCCTAAAGGTTTATTATTAGCAGGGACCAATATATGAGGGATGGTCAACGGAAAACAAATCCAGGGCTTCATTTTTTAAAGGAACAGGAGAGCTGAAAATCACTCACCTGGTTGGTTATAGGACAGTATTTTTATTATCTAGAAGAGTGAATTCTATTTAGCATAATGTTAAATTGGACAATCTGCGAGAGCTGAAAACAATGTACCTAAATCTTTAATTAGGTGAGCTTTAGGTGAGGGTGAGTGATCACTCTCCTCAAATGTGAAGCACTGCAAATCACGTCAAATCTCACCCTCTGCGATATTTCGCGTTACCACGATAGTCAGTCCTCCTGAACTAAAGTAATTGAAGTTACTATTACCAAGTAAATTATTTAACGGACCAGTTGGCAAATTTCTTGTACCAAAGTATGATGATATGTCTTTTGACTGTAATATTGTGGCTCTAATAGTCCAGTAAAAGCAATTTGCTCAATGTATTCGTCTTTTAAAGTTTAGGTATAAGCGAGGTCTTCATTTCCTAAAATGGCAGCCGTTTCTTTACATTTCGTTGTGTGCTTGACCTAACTGTATTATAAACTACAGTTAAAGTTTTTTGTTTCGAATCTTCAGCAGGAGAGTTTTTTCTTTGCCACCCATGGGTTTTGGGACTGGCAACACGAAAGTATATGTCATTAATCAGCGATGGAAGTCCAGTTTTGTTTTTATGACTGGCTTTTCCAAAACGTTCGCTTATTTACTAGGAGTCTTTCACTGTTTTTGACTGCTAAATACTTGTCTTTGTTATATTTTAACAGAATACCCCACAGATGATGCTAGCACATAGTTTAAATGTCCCGGAAATGCGTGATCGCCGGAAATGCATGAAACACCGGAGTTTGTGTTGTAAAAATAATGCATTTTTGCGATTTTCTAGTGTTAACTCGGCCAGGCCTTTACAACAAAGCACTGCAGAGGTCAGCATTGCTTCCCTGGGTAAGCCTGTAAGCGTATGCCGTTGCCTATCCCTCTTATATTGGTCCCAGTTATTAGACAGCTTCAGGTAATATACCTGATTAATGTCTCTTCTGCAGTTCTTTATAAGTTTTATTTATTCCCATCATGGTACGCAGGTTTGTAAATTGTACAAAGTATTTTACATTATTACACTTCTATGACAATAAAGACATACATGTATAGTAGAGAAAGGGACAGTTCCACTTTCTGTTGTTCCAATAGGCTAAAATATTTTTAATCCAATATGTGGATCCTGACAGATACGTTTTACCTCAAACATCTGGTAGTTAAAAATCAATAATAAGCTAAAACCTCATATATTTTAGTAGTGTAGCCTACAGGGTTGAAATGTTCAAAAGACAAACGTTGTTTAAACACGAACTATCCTGGATAATAACAATACTCATGATAAAAATTTGCGTGAAAATAACCACAGATATAAAAGCAGTGTAACCAACAGGGTTGAGTTGTTCAAAAGAATTGTTGTTGTTGTATTTCGCATCATCATTGAGAATAACATGTCTGATGGGACTTCATACAACATTGATTTGAATTTTGAAACTTACACTCACTGCTTTAAGAAATTGTCTTGCTCAAACATTACAGAAGCCAAGCTGTATCCAGCACTAGGTACAAAGCCTTCCTAAGCACAGCACCTCAAGGAATTTACCCATTATACTACAAATCTTACAATGCTCAACACAGATGAAGGCCTATAAAAGCACTGATTGATTGACTGGCGTTTTGCGCCGTGCTTAAGGGTATTTCGCTTTATATATGACGTCAGTGTATTCCAACAATAATTGACTAACACAACCAATGTGAAGCATTTCAATAATGTTGGAAAGTTAATTTTCCTCCAGTGCTAAGTAAAGACAGCACTGCCTCTCTTCAAACAAACTGCCCTGAGCCAGAGGGCTATAAAAGCACTGAAGTTATGGTCTGGATTAATCTGAATCCTGAACAACTCACAACTGAGATAGACAGTGTCCTTAATCGTTAGTTTGAACAGTGAACACGAAGCATCTTCCTTTAATAAAACCAACATAATCTCTCTGAGCCAAGATGGTCACAGCATTGCTAATAAACAGATATTTCACAAGACACCAGCCAGTTAAAGTGTGTTCATTTGTATTTTTCAGAGTAAAGATAGAATTCAGAGTCAAGAAGAGCCATGAACATGCATAAAAATCCATTCAAGCAAATTTCTTTTTCATCAACGTCAATAAAATTTGGGGCCTTTCCCACACCTCTAAGTCTTCTAACAACTACTATAGTCTCCCCTAAGAAGAATTTACTATGAACATAGATTTTTCCATGTGAACATTGCACATTTACAAGTACTAGGCCACAACTTGGTCGGTTTGTTCATCACTAGGTCTTTTCCAGACTACTCCATTCAAGCTCTTAATAAACACCAACTTCTATAATTCAAAATCCAATAAAACCACCGGACAAGAATTGGCAATAATCATGCAGGTGTTCTGAAGGTATAAAGATAAATAAGCCAGCAAAGTCATCTATTATGGAAGTAGAGGTGTAATGCCACAGATACTTCTGGTTAAATTGATCCAATGTGACAGGATTGCTGGAGAAGGGTTGACACTAATCAGGGATCTATCGGTGTAAAGACTGGCAGTCTCATATTAACCAGTGAAGATATTGTTTGCTCTGGGGTCATGGTTAATCCTGTAGACTTTACAGAGGAATTGGCAAAGTACACTTCTAATTCTGCTTTCCTTTGTTTGAATGCCAGCTGACTTCTTGCAAACTTTGTGGAGAATAGAATGGAGAATGGGTATCCATGTTCTTTGAGGTATTTCTCGAGACTGGATCTATAAACACCGAGAGAATCAGGGCTGTAGTTCTCCCCTGTAATCTTCTTAGTGGTGCTGAAGAACTCAGCCAGATATTCATCAAGCTTCTCAGCTTCAATATCCTCAATTTGGCGGTCATCTCGTTCTGACAGTCTCGTAAGCCATCTTTGGAAATTTCTCACCACCGCATTAATGTTTCTTCGTGTTGACGTGGCTCGTCGGCTTGGTTTAGCTGAGGATCCTTTCCTCATGATCTGTGCACTATGTGCAACTGGCAAAGAAATACAAGGATGAGATTCATTGATTGGCTGGAATTGTTAAATGGATGAGATTGATTGGCTGGGATGGTCAAAAGATAAAGATTGATTGATTGACCAGGATTATTAAAAGGATGAGATTGATTGGCTGGGATTGTTTAAAGAAAGATATTCATTGATTGGCTGAAAATAATAAAAGAATAAGATTGAATGGCTGGAATTGTTAAAAGGATGAGAATACTGAGTGGCTGGGATTGTTGAAAAAGCAGATTGACTGATTGACAGACTGTTTGGAGGAGGAGTTTTTGCTGACGTTGTTCAAAGCAAACTCTAACCTCTTTATTTGTTACAATCTGCTATAATACATGTATTAAGGAGTAGCCATTTTAGGTTCAAAACTGTGATATTCCAGTATAAGGAGAGTTGCAAACTGGGTGCTATGTTTATGATTTTAGAATCCAACATGAATTATTTCATTTTTAGACCCTTTGGCGTGGTTCCCACTTGAAATCCAGTGGATACAATGTTTGAAGAGTAGATGGTCAATAAACAAAACTACTCACTACACATTATCCAAGCTACATGCAAAGCATTGACAGCAATTTAAGTTAGCCCATAATGAAAAACTTTTCCATTGTCGAAGAATCTCCAGAAAGCCAAGAAAAACAATCCCCACACACATCAACCACTATTTCCGTGCTCAGCTATATATATCATATACTAGTGGATTCCCATGCCATGTTAAAAAACATTTGTTGTTAATCTCAGAGCCAAAAAGTCAGTCTCTGGGGGTTCTCATCAGCTTATCAGACCATAATATATTACATACACCTGCAGACATACATGTACTAAAGTTTGCTTTAAAGGGTGGAAAACTGGGGAATACCTCATAGAAACAGCCCTCAAGAGGAGGAGACAATAAAGTGTAAACCTATGATAAAGAGCTGAATTGTTATCATCCCATTGTTATCAATGTTGTAAGGAAATGAAAAAGAACTGTTCCATAGGCAACTTCAGTGATCTATCAGAAATATACATTGCAGAATGTCATTCAAATGTGTCAGCCAATAAAGGTCTTGATTGGCTGAATACCCGGCATATTATATTGACAATGAAGTATTATTCAGGAGACTGACCTACATGTATAGTGTATATGAAGTGACAAGCCACTCGTATGCATGTGTGCTGTGAGAGGGGGAAACTTCATACTGGTGCAGAATCAGTTTACAGAACAAAACAAGGGGTATGTCCTTTCTTTCGATAGTACTACAACCAAATAATGATTGACTGTTGATTTACTTGTCAGTCATAAACCGAATAAAAACTTTGGAAAAGTGATATAGTTGTGTTTGTTTGTTTGTTTGTTTGATTGGTGTTTAACGTCGTACTCAAGGGTATTTCACTTATATGACGACGGACAAAA
>JAQQZZ010084196.1:0-54791 GCA_030265115.1 Mopalia vespertina
GGCCCAACACTCTACCGACTGAGCTACAGAGGCTCATGGCAAAGTGAGTCCCGAATTCTTACCCAGTGAAGACGGCGATTTCCCCTCTTCATAAAGCACGGACACAGAGACGCTAAATTAGCATCTTTTTGATCTAGATATTACTCAAATTAGTATATATATATAAACAAATCAATAGTAAATTATTGTGACAGTTATTGTCCATATGTCGAGTAGATTGAGTGATAATCATCAGGGGATGGACATATATTCCCATTCACATGTCTTTCAAGACAGACCATGGGCTGGACTCGCCATCACTTTTTATTCGATTTTTATCAATTATGCTTTTTTTGGAGTCGAACAAAATTCACATAGCATGTGGTCTATTGACTTTTAGCAATCTGTGGATTGTATTTAACAGTTGGAGTATGTGGGTGTTATCTTGACACAAGCAATAAACAAAACTTAGTTGTGTAGATTGAGGTCACGCTGAGAAACTAATCAGGTCAATGGGGGGTAACATTATGTGGTTATTACATAGACACGCCGCCTATACAGTATCACCTCTTAAGGTCTGTCATATGTGGCGATAGTCTATTCAAGCAATACGGTTTTTTTGGACGCGTACTTTTAAACCGAACAATCTGACAATCTGCACGCAAAGCAGTCCCCTGGCGGCGTGTCACGTCTCCAGTCAGGGGAATTTCAACATCAGCGCTGACAGCTAATCGTGTTAATAAACTACCGGGAAAAAAGGGGATATAATGATTGATGCTCTACTAACCTCCTGAAGGAATCGTCTAAGAGGAAACATGGCGACCGTATCGATCGAAGGCAGCGGTAAAGATTTTAAATTAGTGATGAATATGTATGGTAAAATAAACACGATGCAGCCACCCAAAGTTCTGCTGAGAGGAGATGTCGATAACGGTAAGGATCACTGAGAGAATTTACCGTGAGACATCCCTCTTTAAAGTCAATTGTCATCAAGTCAATACGCAATCATTGACTCCACGTTAAACCACTCTGCTTACCCTGGCAGTCAATCAATGAATATGGCGAACCGCAGTCATTTTAAATGAATAAATGAATAAATGATTGAAGGAACACACGTGTAAACGAACAAATTTAAATATAAACTTGTCACACAGTTTTAATTCTTATGCATTCCTTTAATTGTCCCTGTGAATTGGTGATAGAGTTTCACAAATGTTTCTACGGTCAAAGGGAGGTAAATATGCTGTGAGAATTGGCCTCGTTTTCCACCCTAGACGCCGTAAGCGTAAGAACCATTACAGACAGCTCTACTATTTATTTCGACAATTTTGGAGTATACAATGAGAGAAAAGTTTATGTTAAAATGTTGGACATAGTAGAAAAGCTTAAAAGAAATAGGCCTATTTCGGCTTTTGAATATACCTTGTCCATCTTTTGTTCGAGCAAGAACTGGTCTAAAATAGATACTGTCATAATCACAATGAAAACAGGTAGGCAAGGGAACTAGGGGGAGCTGTGGGGGTGGGGGTGCTGAAATATAAAATTACTGACAATTTATTTTCTTCTTAGCTGCAAAAAAACTATTGCCAAATCTCACAAAATATTACACGTATATTGCAAAATCAAAATATTGCGGGTGGATGGAGAGAGCTCTCTGTTTCCCTCAGGGTTAAAGGGGCAACATGAAGCCGATCTGTTTGTGATGCCTTTGTATTGCTTCCTGTTATTGTCCTGTATTTGTCCCGTCTTGTCTTTGTTTGTTGCCAGTGGCGTAAAGAGTGGTTTCCTACACCCATTGAGCTGACACGCCGTTATGTGAGTGAAGTTCGGCGTTCAACGTCAATAAAAAACAAATAAAAATGTGGGTGCATATACAGTATTCTCAAGCCTGTGGTAAGAATGACGATACTATATTTTGCTGCATGTTATACACTTCTTAAATGATGATTCTTAACATATACGTTAAGAACACACTAAACGGCTCTGCTATTTATGAAGTAAGTTTAGAGAATTTCATTTCATTTTATTCACCAACGCATCAAAAACACTGTATTAAGTAGTTAAACTATGCACTAGTTGGAAGAATGCATGATGACGAAAAAACAAACAATCAGAACAAAACAAGCAACACAGTCACATACCATCGAAGTAATCGCAATATTTGGGCTTGTGAAATTACACAAAATCAAGGCACCGTGTTATTATCGTCACGAGCCTAAGACTGATCGAGTATAAACAGGCCGATGTCCGATATATTTTGTGAACCAATTATTGCTGTTTGTTGATGGTCAATTTGGAGATACCTCACCAATGTCACTTCCGCCATAGACGGTGTCGTGTGACTCCCTGGTATACCTGTGTAATTTCTCCCAAGGAGGACAAGCAGGTGGGCGGGCACCTGTTAATAATGAGTCCTACCTTTACTGAGAACTCGCGAAGTAAAGGGTTGTATGTTCATTCAAGTTGCTGACAGCAAAAAACTGGCAGTGTAAACTGTCAGCAAAATAAGTAACACGTACTCACAGAACGCTGTACATTAATTTTCTATTTAAAATTAAATAATTTACACTAAAAATGTGAATTTTGTCATGCACCAGATTTCTCGCACAGCATAGCGTAATGTAAGGTAATGTCAACTTGTTTATCGAAAGCCAAGCAATATTTCAGTTATATTCCAAAATTTGTATTAACTTATATAAAAAAGACGAAACATCCAATTGCGCAAAACTGCAAAACAATTGATAATAAATAAAACGCAAAATAAAATAAACTTGAACGGTAAATATTATTTATACTAGCCGCAATGACAAGTCATTGCAATATGGTAATACACATGTATACTGTATGAAACAAATTACTAGAATATGATCCATCCAAGGGAAGTAACTCTCTTAGCCAAAGCGAAGCCAAGAAATATAACTCTGACAGCTATCCAAAGCGATTATTTTCGATAACTAGGCAATTTCATGAGCGATGACAACTGAAGTGGATATCCTTAAGGCCAAGTATTGATTTCAGAACTGTCTATGTTTACAAAGGGAGACGTCAAGCTGTATGTCAAGACCAAAAGAAAAGAGATAAAATATTGGTAGAAAAGTAGTTTTTGTGCGCTGATTCCGTTGAATGAGTTGGCGCCATTCAGGACATATACATTAGGAAAGAAGAGTTTCTTTCAAGTTCGCTGCTAGTCTCATAATTCACAAGATGATAAAAAGAGAAAATTGCCTCTCAGCAGGAGAGTTAGATAATTATGTCTGTCTTAAATCCCTTTGAAAGGGATCTTACGGGAAAAGAGGAATGAAACGATGGCAGTATAGAATATGCAAAAATTTCATTGACTGGTACGCTTTTATGTTTTGTTTTCGGTTTGACTTTATGTCATTTAATTACCTTTCTAAAAAAAAGTTGCTATAATTCAAACAAAAACGAAAAAACAAAAACAAACAAAAAAACAAACAAAAAAACTTAACAAACAATAAAATACCCTGACAAAACAACACAATGAAAGCACGCACAACGAACACATGCATTTAAAAAACAATGCCAGCTCACAATTTAAGAGCACAATATTAGTATTTACTCTATTTGATAGTAACTAATGTTTTATAATTCGAGTTTTCGGGCACATGTGGTGCCGAGTTGCTAATCGTTACCACCTAATCAGCTTCCCTAATAAATCATAAGATTCTGTGTAAATGAGCAGTTTATCATAGGACTGAAGGATACTTCACTTCACCCGTTAATGTTTATCATCTATGATACACATGGGTATGTTAACAGACACTTGCCACCGAATTCAGCCACACTCTGTAGCTTTATGACCGGGGCTTTATATAGCGCTATTCGCAGAGAGCTCCTTAGACCGAACGCGTAAATCTGTAGCCGGATGATAAACACAGGAGTAGTTTGTGGTCGAGGCCAAATTAGCTGATAACAAACGAGAGCTGCTTAAATTGGCCTTGTTATATTGAGAGGTTGTCTTCGTGGAACGGATTATATACAGTTCCAATCACCCTCACATCCAGCTGTTGCCTCGACCCTTATAAACCATTAGGCCTAGTGGTCGAGCGACCTGGACATAAACTATTCTCATAGCTGTCTCAACGGCTGGTGTTTATCGCCATGACGGTGGCATTAGTAAATGATCCCACTAACACAAGCCTGGAAGAAGATCTTGAAGGTGAAGACAGCACGTGTTTGAAAGCTTGAAACTTGTCAATCATACAGTCTTGTATTAATCGCATTGATTATTATAAATGTTATGGGATCTCTTCATAAAGAGGTATTTACAACCATACGATGCGAAGTACTGGCTATGTAAGAAATGTACTGTTCCGCCATTGTAAAGTTAAGGCAATCGGATTACAGTCGGTACATACTTCTCATAGACAGGGCGTCCTGTATATGAGGCACAAGCTTGCGTCCCGAGCCCAGCTTAAACCATGGGTGTATCAACATTCACTCAAAACTTTAATCGTGTTATTGCATTAGCAAGGTAACGAAAATACTGTTAATCTTCACTTTCTAAAAATCACAAAATTTATTCGTGTTATCCAGGTCAAACGTTACAAATGTAAATATTGTGTGTGAGGAACAGTGTTACTGATAAGACAATGACGGGTGTATTTACCCAGCGATATCAAGATTATGAAATTGGGTCATAGCATGGGCATCCAGTGTAATATCGCATGCGGACTCCACGTGCGCGTAGATATACCATACGTTTGGTTTTAACGCCGTATATAATCGTATTTCAATGGTTTCTCAGTTGAGTATAAACTCTGTAGGCAACTCAACACATTAGTATGTATAGTGGCCATATGTTAACTTTTGTTATCGGACAAATTTTGTAGATTTGTAGTTTATTTAGCAGTATGACGCCCGAGTTATGATCATATCGTATGAACAATCGGATTCCGTGATTCCCATCTGACATTACTTCAATCTGCTATATTTATTTCCGACTGATGGATTTCATTACTTAAACCTCTACTGGCCTCATATTAAATTGATAAAGGTACTTTAATTATGCTATAGTATCCACATTAGTAATTATTGATAAAAGGCCGGATGTAAATTTTGGTATCGCACCAAAATTGTGCAAATTTGTAGTATATCTAATAGTATTGCAATGGAGTTATGGTCAAATCTCACCAACAGTCTCATTTCGTGATTCCTTCGAACTACTAGACTTATTTCAGCCATATTGGGGGGTTTCCTGGTGTGAGGCTATACTGAGCTATACTGAGCTATACTGAGCTATATTGAGCTATACTGAGCTATACTGAATTATCGAACGTAGTTTACATATGCTATTAACATGAACACGCTGTCTAAGTTGTTTTTCAATGTCTTAATGGCCTATGCAGGTAGTTACTGACATGTGTTAATGTGTCTAACGAAATACGCATGCGCTCACACCTGTCAGATTCTGATCTCCTGTAATGCAGACTTTATTTTAGGCATTTCATACCGGATTCCGGTAACTGTGTTGCCAACTAAACTAATAAATAATTCGTGTATTAATCATGGTGAGGTGGGATCATAGGAAGTAGAAGAGACGATTCGGACAGGCATTATAAATTAAACTCTCGCTCCTCACGGTGTCTATCAGCCACCCACGTGACATGCGCCTTACATAGCTATACATTCATCCAACGAGATTAGAAAATAACTGACCGTTGTTTTAATTTTGTTTCAATTATAAACCGACAAATTCTCGTACTTTGTAAATGCCCGATTAACCAGTCGAGTAATTTGTGTTATCCTATGAAAATACATCGCATACTCGGCATATACTGTTCAATAGTAGATACAATAAGTTGTTTAAAAACGACATATTCTCAACGTTTACTACGTTCTTCACACATGCAAAAACAAAAAACAAAACAGAACTAAAAAAAAAAAAGCAGTAAAAGTTGCCATTTGATATAGTTTGCGTTGCGGTACCTGGACGCTATAGGTAGGCGTTACTTTGGATATGTGACAGACACAATATAAGAATCGCAAAAGATATCAAATGTTTTAAATATAATATTTATAGACCAGGGGTAAAACTGCTTTTTCAATCTGCTCCATTTATACCATTTGTCTTAATTCCATCGTATCCAAAAACGTAATTATTGCATCAAAGCTCTATTCGTGTTTATCGCCGTTCTCACATGCAGTTCACTTATAATACAATACGACAGTAAATCAGCACACTAACACAATCATACGACGTGACTATTGTTGGGAAATTACTGTTCCTCCAGCGCTAATTAAAGACAGAACAACTATGAACATGCTGGACTTATCCAGAGTGTCTTTAACTACAAAGCTCCGTATATGAGCGAATTGATTTAGACAATACACTGGCCTCACTAGAATGCAGCGACTAACCCGTGGGCATCAGCTAGGTCAGTTAGTCTCAGTAAAAGCTTATACTACCCAGTTCAGTTTGTAACACGTAAGCTGTTTTACTTTTTACATGATGTATTAGCTCTTCAATTGGATTGGGGAACTTTAGTACTGTAATGTCTGTTTGCACTGTGCTCGAGGTGTTGCGGTTAAACCCATAACGTCAAGACCAATTTGTTCAGGGATGTTATAAACCTAAGCCTCGACCCCATAGTGTCCGCTGATTGGTTAAGTCCGTGACATTGGATTTATTTGATCGCCTCCAATATCCAGGTGATTGCCCGGACGGACAATCAAAGGGAAATAACTGTGGCAAACGGACATCGGAAACTGTTGACTTTGCGTTGGTAATATTACGTGAATTTACGCTTTTGCTGAATATAAAAGAGTCTGAGAGATTGACCGACCCGAACGAATTGAACACCAGTCCTGCTGAAATAGCTTCAAGAGAAACACAATGACTACATGAGTTTCTGCATAAAAAGGTTGGGCAAAAAATGTTTATTTAAGCCTTCTGAACAAGTCATCAATGCTGTTGGTTTGTAAGTGGGTTTGAGGATAACTGCAACACTGTTTTATTCTAATGAATTGTTAATCGTTTGGCACAGTTACGCGTGTTGAATTTGAGATAGACAGACACCCCGGCTCAAGGACTGATTTGTAAATCTCCAGATGTTCTTTAATACCTGCTTAAGTGCCTGCTACAGCCAAGTATAAAATAGATCGTTGGAGCCTAGTCATAAAATCCAAAACAAACAAATTAGAATATATATCACAACTAATGTGTTTGCCATGATTTGGAGTACAGTTCTGTCTTGTAACAGGTAGTCGGGAATTATGGTATTAGTCGTACAGGATAATAACACAAACAATTTGAATTTCTCACGATAAGTTTCCCATAGTAGGTATTTTAACAACTCCCATAAAAGAGGAACAGGTCATGTGACTATTTATTTCAGTTAATTTAAATAATCGTCAGTGGTATTTAACATAATCAGGAATTTTTAGTCAACATGAATTATTGGTCATTTGTCAACCATATTCTACTGTGATTAACAACGTATGCCGGCATAACAAAAAGTCTTTAGTCGATGTTCCCATGACGTGTTTCCTTCAGAAACGGGTCGATGACACAATCTGGACAGAACCGTCTGGCGAAGGTTAAAAAAGTAACTTTTCAGCTAGGCGTGTGGCGATTTAAATTAGTTTACAGAATACTAAACAGTTCCTTGTATTTCCTTAGCCGACATCACCTCGGTAGCTTCGGCGAATTGCATAAAAAAATGCCGTCTTTAGTCGCGGGTATAAAAACACCGTTCAATCAGAAGACGTTGAAAGCGTTTCAGAAGAGACTGTTAAATGTCACCGGCTCAGTGGAGAGAATATCCCCGAGGAATTAGAGATGTCTGAAAAACGTGAGCTGGAATGTAATTCAAAGAGGAAGAGAGAACATATGTGTTGTACAAGCTCTCCCCGGTATTATATGGTCATCAATCATTTCTGCTTGACAAAGTAGTGCTGCTTGTCTTTTAGGGAAATTTACTTCAATAGAACTCAGATTTAATAGACAATTATGTGTAAAGTCACATTTGGAATCAATGGCTCTTAATAAATTAGAGAGAACACCACACGGGAATTAGTTTTGTTGACAAATGAGTTTACTTTACAGCGGAAAACTTTCAATTCCCATCCGTCGAATTCAAAGAAAAATGGCTATTCATAATTTAATGAAAGAGAATTATTTCTAATGCATTTTACTGTTTTGCAATTGTAATGAAATTACGAAGTAATTTAACTGGCGCAACATTCGAAGAACCAAATTGTTTGTTTATTTGACTCTTATCGCAGTAAAAAGTCGAAATTTTCTTCTGTCAAAAATATTGGAAAGATACAAAAGCTTCACTTCTGTTTTTTTAACACTGTTCTTATTTTCTTGTAAAATACCTAGGAAGTTGGTTCTGCGTATTGTTTACCAAAACATCATTTGATTTTGTTGCATTGGAACAGGTTCAAGTAATTATTCCAGTTGCCATCTATTGTCACATATAGCTACGGCGTATGGCCGGGTTAATCAAATCATAAGCCATCCAGTTAGGGACATTGTTATTAAATACTGGAGATCACGATTAGTCAATGCCAATAATCACGGGAAGAAATCCAATGAAGATCTTTGATGCCATCTAAATTTCCCAAAAGTATCGGATATCGAGGGCGGATAATTGGCTACTATACCCACTTTGATTTGCAATATCTCTATATTTAGTGTCTAAGAGATAGACATGTAACCCGTTAATCTTCATCCAGAGCTAGCATATTGTGACGTGGGGTGGGCGGTGTTGGTGGTGGCGGTAAAATGATGGGCCTTGCATGGCATCATAAGGAAAAGAGGAAGAAGCATCAGAATGAATTAAAAAAAATCAATTTGCTGTGCCTTCTCTTTTTGGCAGTCGAATGTTTTTTCGGATAAAGAGACAATTTAGTAACATTCTTTGGCAACTAAAGCAGAATTTCCTGTCTATCTAAAAACAGTAAGTAAATAGAATACAAAACGCGATATGAATATACACAAAAACGTTCTAACAAACAGGGGACAGTTTATAACAAAAAATAAAAAAAGTTTCACCCTAGTTTTTATGTCATGTCTCAAGTCAGTCCAAATTAAATTATCTCTAAACGAAAATCTACAAATCCGCCTTCCCGAGCCGCAGGAGAAACCCGTCCACACAAACTCCCAGAACGTTTAGTCCTATTTCACTGGTTTCTACAATTGTCGTCTCTATCTTCAGCGCTAGTTTATTCGTCCGCTTAATTCTGAACTGTTTTATTTATTATATACACAATTTTGACCATGGAATTTGCCCGAATGCAAGTTTGTGGAGACTTGTATGGCCTTATTCGCAAATTGCTTCGGCAGTTTTATTCAGTTTTGTTCAAATGTATTTTTCTCTTTTCGTGGAAAACTATTTCATCAAAATTAGCCAGAGCTAATTCATTTTAACCAAAGTTTTAATGGAGAGCATTATGTCATGGCCAAACTTCAGAGTTTTTGTTTTCCAAGGAAGATGATTGAGTGTCTTCAAAACTGTGAATCCATTCAAAACAAGGAGGTCATCAGTTGCCGATGTATATTGTTTCGGGGAGATTTGTAAATTGTCTTGACGCTTTGACATTATTCCCAGCGTGTTCTTTCTATTTTTGTCAGTCAGAAAGATTTATTGCCCTCGATTTTAAGTGTTCTTTTAAAGTCTTTTTACAATAGTCTTGCCTGTGGTTTGTGTCTATAACATAATCAAATGTCTTACAACTCCGGAAGTTATTACAGTTTGCTTCATCCAGACTTAGCGTGTGTTGTCATTTACTTGAAGTTACCGGATTTGTCGAATAATATCGATGTCATTTTAAAGTGAGATATTGGATCAAAGGACTATCCTTGATCACGAGCACAGATCATGTGGGTTGTCATCGTCAGGTTTCCTAGTGCGCAATTTAAAAAACAAAACAAAAACAAGTCCATATTCCACACATGTCCATCGCACGTTTGTTCTGTGGTCTCTTTAAAATGATGTCTTTGATTAGTGTTTAGCGTTGCACTCAATGGTTATTCACTTATATAACGATTCGGAATGGCGCTCTGCCGTAGAAAATCGTGGGGAAACCCTTTAAAAATATTAAACCGTATCGGCATGACGAGTGACTCGTCACGGATACTTTAACCCTGGTGTTGTTTATAGTCACCATAGGGGATCTGTTTTATCATCAGCTTTCATCCGGGCTTCTGCAGCCGGTTTTGTTGCATCTGTCCCCAGTCAATGCTAATCACATTTTCTGCAGTGTTGGCAAAGCAGAATTTGACAGTTTTGCAAACAAAACCATGTATAATGAATCGTTTTCATGCATTATTAATATTTTGCTTTATTCTAAAAACTTTACAATGTAAACATGCTACATGTGAAAATGAACAAAATCTTGGTATTGATATCTCTGTTTGTTTGATTGGGGTTTAACGTCACACTCAAGGCTATTTCACTTATATGAAGACGGATTGTCCACTTGTCATTTTGCAGTACTTATATAAGGTGGAAACACGAAATGAGAGTCCACGTTTGCCGAATTCACATCGTGTACAGCAGTGAGATTCCCTCATTTATCTGAGGTCGACAGATAGACTCGAACCTCTAATATTCAAACACAAACAATGTTGGACTTTGTTAAACTCTGTGAATGTACCCAGAAATACACCCATTTTGTTGTACATACGGCTATTACCTGTTAATTTCATAACAGAAGCAAGACATATAACATGTTTTGTTTATGTGAGGTTTACCAACATTTCCAAAAGAGGTTTCCGGATTAATCATATTTCTACAAATTCAATTCAATGAAGAAAACTGAGTTTATGAGAATGACATTCGCTAAGATAAATTGATAATTTGGACAAATTGATCATTGGACAAAACTAGAATGTGAGTAACAATAACTTTTTTTTAAAAAGTTTTCATCAATGAACATGTTTAATGAGACTGTCCTGTTTAGACAGTTTTGAAATAAAAATTGATGGAGAGAATTTATTTTCAGTCTTGTTCGATGCGTCAGTGACACAATCATGGATAACTTTTCCGTTACAAGATGGCGACCCCCCTCCCTCTTCCTATGCAGATTGCAACCAGCATGTGTTACGAGTAATGCAGTTATCAAGTTTATAAGACAATGCAGATTACGGGGAATTCGGGTAAAGAAAAGAATTTCTTGGAAAAAAGGATGAGTTTCTTGAAATCGAGAAAATACGCAAATACATTTGTGATAATTTGAGCAAACTGGTATTTGAACAAACTGGACTGTACCTATCAAAAATGTTTCTACATTTTCACATTAATAATCCTTTTTTAAAGAGACTGTCCCGTTTAAACAGTCGTGTGCGCGATTTGTTTTCCGCCATGTCCGAAAAGCTAGTAAACACATAAATGAAGTAACTGTTTGCTACAAGATTGCAACGCACCCCCCTTCCGCCCCTACACACACACACACACACGCACACACACGCAAACACAACACCCGCGTTGTAATTCCCAACGAACATGTACCAAGACGATGTACCACCGTCCTTGAAGTCAAATAACCTATACCAGACAAACCTTCAAATCAAACCGAACACAAGACCAGAAGAATGCCTGTTGTAAACCTCGTGAAATACGGTATCACTTTACCTGTTCAAAGACATTAACTAACTTGGACAGCTTTAGCAGATAAACGTCGACAATATCCTGAGTTGATATTTCATAAAAATTGAGCAAAAATGTTCTTTTCTTAAAAATTAATATAAAAACTTTCAAGGGAGCTGCTCAGAAAGAGCAATTGACCTTTATGTCTTCACAAACAATAGTGTTGATCAGGTCACTGAACATTATGAAATCTGGCGTAGGTATACAAATCAACAAAGAAATACCAAAGTGAAAGTTAAGAAGACACATAAGGCTTATCCATGTACAGAGACGAGAAAAAAGAAATCGATCGTACCAGGGGATAAATTAACTATCCTTTTATATTAAAAAAATATCAAGTGATATATTTATCTGACAGAACAGTCTTTGATGTTAGGACTATGAGAGGAAACTAATTAAAGTATCAATCGACTGTTCTTTTCTGGGATAATTAATCTCACACGGAAGCTACTCAACTACAAATCTTTCTGTAACTTCTAAAAGGATATTAGACGAAAAAAGTAGTGCCGCGAGTAAAGAGATTTGGTGTTGGGTGTGTTTAAATAATCCGTCAAATGTCGATGATTATCAACGCTGAATGTCTCATAAAATGTAATAGATGAGTTATTAGCTGTTATATTTTTCATGTTATAACCCTAGCAACCAATTTGAATTTCACTAAATTCAACTTTGCTGGAAACTCAGTGGCGCCTCATGGGCACTGAGCTGCGGGACCAACATCATTTATGGCACTCGTCTCTCTTAACTACGAAAATTCGAGGTTATCCTGCTCGTCACTACATAATCTCTGGAACACCACTTCATGTTTTGTGATAGAACACAAGGTTTTAAAACATATACCTGTATCGTAATCAGGTGTAAATTCAACGGCTATAATTGTTGTGTTACCCATACTTCTTTCAGCTTTTATTGATCAGACGTGAGTATGATACTATGACTCGTGAGCCGCCAAAGCACCGTAGGCTCTGTAGGGAATCATTTGGAGCTATTTTATGTAATCTATACAACACTTTTTTGTTAACTTGATATTGATCTGTCGGCGCTCATCTTGCATAATCGGCATTTCTGTTTGCTAAATGTTTTAAAAAAACTATGTAACAGCGAAAATGTATATTAATTTATTCAATATATATAAACCCTTTGTTTATATACGTGTTTATTTTGCATAAAGTAAAGTTGATTCGATTTTTCGATTATTCTAACACTCCGTCCCACACCACCCCAAAGCATATTTGCCTCGCTTCCCCCTTTGGAAAACCCACTGTACGAAAGGGGTATACGCATAGTGTTATTTTTACCTATAGCACAATTCTGGAACGTAGTACACTTTAGTCTCACTTTATTATTCTTCACAAAAGCAGCTATTTTCTTTAACTAGCAAATTAAAAAGCCACACGTGTACCTTGGCAAACTACTGTTATCTCATGGGGCTTATCGGAGACGGTTTGAGTTCGCGGAAGACCTGTGTGTATATTCTCTCAGCTGACAGTCAGACTCTAGACAGGGAGGAATGACGGAAATATAATTGAAATATTCCGTCTTGACAGAAGACTATTTGAGGAAGGCAACTTAAGTAATTAACATCTAGAAAACCGAACAAAATTGCAAACAATATTTCGCATCGTCATGACCATTGTGCATCGTGAGGTTATTTCACTCATATGACGGTGATCTCTACACGTGGCAGACCAGCCATGCTCAAATATATTTCAACCTCTGAAAATATTTTATAGCACAATGTAAAATTGTGACATGTCCTGAATCAACCAGAATGTTCTGAAACTTGTCTTGTCAAATTCTCTCAACGATGAAACAATAGTAGGAAATGGAACAATATCGCAAAACCATATTATTTTGTTTTCCATAGTTGTCTAAAAATGAAGTATGTGCTTGGATTTCACGATGGAATCTAGCACTTATATAACACATCATGAGACAACTGTATCCCGCAATCTCCTAGAAGGTTTAAAGATTTAGGATTTTCTTGACAGTTTTAAATCTGTCGTCCGCATAAATACAACAAAGAAAGCCCTCATCCGTCACAATTCTCACTCTTCGCCTGTAATTGATTGGCATAACTATAAAGGACGTTCACCCAGATTTCATGTATAATTTACACAGTTTACAGCACTTCCAACCACGTTTTTCGTCGACGCCTGTATAATGGGTTTTCAATTCATCGATTTTGTGCATTATTCACAGAATGCAAGGAAATGGCAGCGATTGTTACAAAGCGTTCACACCATTGCAGCTGTACAAGCTTAATAAATGTTAGGACCAAAGTTCGCAGATTGTTATCTCTATGAAATGGCGCGTCAAATCTCCATGTAGTGGCGCGTAAAATTCGCTTGAAAAACTGGTTGTTAAACCGATTGGTGTACAAATAAAATAAATTAAAGTCACAAATAATATAAATGAGAATTCAAACAAAAATAACTAAAGAAAATCACATATATCCGTTAGATCAATTTTCATGCTGATTGATTTTGAGTGAGGAAAGTGAACGATAATAAGCTTCTAAAAAGTTACTACCTAAATGTTCAACAAATCAGAAAAGCTTTGTCTAACAGCATGGCACATTATCAAAGCTTCAGAGCCATTCTACCAAAAAATAAAAAAACATAGGCAAAGTTTGGGAATACTATTATCCACGAGCACGACGTTTTGGCAAAGCTTCGACACGGTTTTGCCATTTTATTTTGGCAATGATTCGGGTTTAACTAAAAGCACAATATATTGGCGAAGCGTTGGAGCGGTTTGACTAAGGGCAGGACATAATAATGAAAATGATTGGAACGGGTTCTGCTAAAAGCACGACATATTGGCAAAGCTTCCACGGTTTTGACTAAATGAACGAAATATTGGTAAATCTTCGGGACGGTTTCTACTAAAAGTAAAATATTTTAGCAAAATTTCGGAATGGTTTTAAGAAAAAGAATGACATGATGACAAGGATTTGGGACGGGTTTGCCTAAAATCACGACATATTGGAAAGCTTCGGCACGGGTTTGACTGATATTGACAATGATTCTGTACGATTTTGGTGTTATCGTGGTAAAACCACGATACACTGGCAAAGCTTTGGAACAGTTTTGACTAAAAGTAAAACATATTTGTGGAGTTTCAGGACCGTTTTAACCTAAAAGGTTCACACAAAGTCGCAGAGTCTTCAAAACACCAACTCTATATGTGTACAATGTAGTTAAACAGCGTTTTTGTCAATTACCTGAACATAAACAATTCGGGTTGTGCGTCTACCATAGTATAAACGAGTTAAACAATGTGTGCCGAATTGTCCGTGTTCATTTTGTTTGCCTTTAGTCCGACACCTATATACTTTGAATAAATTAAGAGAGAAAATTTTGCTTTCCTCCACCTTTATACACACACACTGTACTACTAGTGGGACAGTTATATTCATGCTCTCTGCCTCCGTCAAAGTCTTCACCGATTGCAGATATAGAAGAGATAAATGGCGAGGAAGAGTCAACATCAGCCGGGTAAAACACACATAGATTAGCATAAGAAGAAGCCGATAAACATCCCCCACGACTAGTAGATAAACAAGTGATCAATTACCCAGGAATCTAAGTAACTGCTAACTTGACCTCTAGTCTTAGGTCAAACCGCTGAGAGAACCAATTACTCCACGCCCTGTTTGAAGTGATGTGTGTTACGTTTGGTGAAGCCAGGGTATCAGTTTGTAAGTCATTCAACTCTTCCAGGATTTTAGGAGGAATTTGGGAGAGATTCACTTGACACTGTGTAATCTGTACACTTGACAGACCACACATAACCATCTATACTGGCATTCTCGTTGAAATCTACTTAAATAATATAGTGCTGTTAGTAATCTGAATAAACACGTCTCAGAGACCACTCAGTGAACAGACTATTATCACCAGTTGTGTTTACACGATATCCTGTCTCTTGTCATACTACCATAGCTGGAAACTGAAGAACGTGCTTGATGAGCTTACATTGTGTTCTGTAAGTTTATCATTCGAAACAATTGAATAGAACATCCAAGACATTTAAATTTTACATAATTATTTCAAGCTGGCTTGTGTTATTTTTCAACGAATGTTTAATTAACAGAGAACAACACAGGATTTGGCTTTGGTTAAAACATGTGGCGGGATTTTATTTGTCCCCATTATTAGAAGTTAATTATTATATTTCATGAAACAGAGTGTTTCGCTCTCTGTCTGTAAGCTATGCGAGTAAGACTACATAGGATTTGACACGCGCTTGAACACATGCAACCAAATTATCCGTATCTTTTACAAATGACTCACATGAACATATAGTTACATCGGTTTCAACATCAGAAATTGCAAAAACCTCTGCTTTAAGTTTCGTCTATATTGAGTAGTGTGGGATATCCACCCAGTTTAAAACACGCGTGGTTTTACTCGGTTATCTGTGTCAAGCTAGTTGCTATGCAAAAACAAGAAATTGTTTCAATGTCTAAGACGAGAAGGCGGTCTGTTATTGGAGGTAGGTTGGATAAGACCAGTGATGATAACTAGAAAACCATCACCGTACATGAACAATCCTTACTGACCTTCAATGAATATATTTTATTCCGCAATGGTTACAGAGGCGATTGTCTTGTTAGAGTGAACGTAGCTTCCCGTGCCCTGGCACTCTTGGAGATAAGGGGCAACATGCAGCCGACATGGAGATATATAACTGGCAACATGAAGCCGACTCTTGGAGATAAAGGGCATTGTGAAGCCGACTCTTGGAGATAAGGGGTTATAAGGGGCAACATGAAGCCGATCTGCTTTGTGATGTTTGTTGTTGTACGTCCTGTGATTATCTTTATTTATTGCCGGTGGTTTAGAGAGTGGTTTCCACCATCCATTGGACTGGCACGCCATCATGTGAATGAAATAACTGTGTAGCGTAAAACCCGAATATAAAAAACAAAAAAACCTTGCCAGAATCCCTCAACATTTGGTAGATCACAAAATCATATAATTATTAGGAAGTTGTTAGAAAATAAATAAGAATAGACATGATTGAACACATGTCATGTTTATCAATTCCCTGATTATTTTCCAGTAAAAGCAGATGTTTCCGAGTTAATAAGTAAAATAATATTCACATCTGTTTCTTTATTAACGTGTGTGTAGTCTCACGGGGCTTACTAAAGACGCTTTGCCTTCGCGGACAAGTCGACGGAAGGTTATATTTGTTCATCTGACGGCCTACCTTTATACAAGGGGATTCGATGATGGATTGTGTCAGTATTATCCCTGACAGAGGGATGTTTGTGGGAAGGAACTCAAGTAATTCACCTTGGAAGTCAAACAAAAAACACAGGAACAATATTTATCTTCGTCACGCTAATGTTCACCCAAAGTTATGTCCCATTTACTCAGAAATGGAAACAGAATTTTGGATAGGCCTTTTTCTATTTCACGCTCCGTATCAAGCGTTAATACAAGAGGAACCGCTCTACAAAAATCACGAACTATACATTTACCTATAGCAATGTTTCAGAGAGAAGCGAGCTTCAAGCATATTCATTCTGTTTTTAATTAGCTCTGGGGTTCGTTAATGTTAGAGAGGCGCTAGATGGCATTCGTGTAAGTGTTGATACCCGCGGAACAGTTTTAACGCACGCACGAACATATAGCTATATACAATGTTTGTCACGGTACTTTTATGAGTAAATAAAAACAGTGATTCCAGCTACAATTCACCTTGTTAAACATGGGTATTCACGAAGGTTTCTTCCGTCAAAATCTTCAACGATAATAGAAACGGACGAGATAATAATGTTGAGGAAAAATCAACACAACTATGGTAAAACACACACAGATTAGCACCTGAAACCTGCCTAAAACATCCCCCTGGACTCTAACATAAACAAGTCATAAATTACCCAAGAATCTAAGTAACTGCCAACTTGACCTCTAGTCTAAGGTCACCCCGCTGAGAGAACCAATTACTCCGTGCCTCCTTTGATGTGCTGTGTGTTACGTTTGGGACATCTGGGATATAGGTTTCTACCTTATTCACCTCTTCCATAAACCTTGCGTGAATTTGAGTTTCATTTGGCACTATGCACTTTGAACACTTGGTGGAAAACCTGGCTCTGTACTGGTACTGTTATTAAAGTCGACTTGAATCATACAGTTGAGGTTGCCTGAAGAAACACGTCTCCCAGACCACTCAACATTTCTACACTAAATTTGTACTAAATTGAGATTATTTTCAGTAGTTGTATTTACGCGAATTGATTTCAGTTTCCATATCTTACAGTGGCTAAGAATTGACCAGCCAGAGAATTGGACCGTCTACAACGCACATAAATAATGGAGAATCGTCAACTTTGGAAATGAATTTCGTTATGGAAGCCCTTGTACAACTAACTCTGTTTTGCTTTTTTTCAAAAGATGCTTTGACACCCCAAAAACAGAACAGAGGGAAAAGATATCAAATGCCCCCCTCTCCCCCACTCCCCTCTTAACAAACAACGTCATATTGATGTTTAATCCGTGTAGCCACAGGTAAGCGTCTATACCACATTGGCATAAGTAATGGTGTGTATGTAAGCCACTTCTGACTTTATGTCCATTATCGCAATAAAACAGACACAAGCACTCAAGCACACAAATAGTGTCTACTAATCTGATTAAGGTTTTTCAATTGAGTATTTCCAAGACAGATGCTTGTTATGAATACAATGACATAATGATTGTTAATACAGGTGATGTTCTTCGTTGAGTCTAGTAATTGATTGAAATACCAAGGACGTATTCATCCAGATTGTAATACGTTTTTCTCAGACGTCTGTAATGGCTTTCCAATTTATCGATTCTACACGTAATATAGAGACTGTATTAAGAAACGCCCGTTATTGTTATAACGGCTTCATGGGACCCTACAACGGCAGCTGCTCAGGCTGGACATATTAAAGGAAAAACGAATTTGACATTTGATGTCGTCATTACAAAGCTCTTGTTTTTCTCTGCTTCAAGCGACACACATACGACAAAGTGGGCATTTCAGTTAAAAGCATGTAAGTTGAAACATTCATGCCCGTGATTACACAGTAGTAAATACGTGTCATGTTAGTCTCGTCAATGGAGATTTCCGATTATGCAAAACTTCATTTTAAAAGCTTATCAATATAGACAAACATGCGATTCGTTATAACACTACTGTCAAGCTGCAGCAATATATATAATAATAAACGAAAACGATAGACAACGTAAGAAGCATAGAATGGAATATCCAAATCCAATCTAAAAAGCCCTCAAGCTGCCCGACAAACAAAACAGAGGTTGCCTTTTAGATTTGATATAATCAGACTGCATGGAAACTATCCACCAGTATACGTTATTTGTTATTAATTGAATTAAATGAAAATGAAATTATTGAAACAATTGCTGAACAGAGCGATAAGCGGAACGTATGTTGTAGGGATTATTTCAGATAGATATCTTATCAGTAAATATATACAGTGAAATTTATTGTCTGGCAGGGGGAACTTATATTTCATACACAGCTGCATTTTCAAAATCTCAGTCAGTTGAAGTGGTTAACAACACGCGGCGAGAAGATCAATCTTTCATAGCCCTTCCTATACACGCCACACAACAGATACAAGGTCTGTGGACAAGTCAAGCTTTCTACAAACGTCGATTTATTCCAGGACAGTTACATTAGAGATTTCCTGCCAGGGATCTCCATGGAATAATTCGACCACAGGAACATGTATATAGGTTTACTTGTTTCACTCCATTGTATAATTGGCCCATGGCTGTGGCTTAGTGTTTGGCGTTTCTGTCTAATAATGATAATTCAATGTAATGTCCACGGGTTCGAGTCCGCCTGTCGACCTTAGGCGAGTGACGGGTGTGTTCCAACGTATTTAGGCAAAATGCAGCATGAACTGGACAATCCGTCGTCTTGTAAGTGAAATACCCTTGAGTAAGACGTTATACCCTAATGGAAAAACAAATAATTTATACTGATGCTTTTCTGATCAGCGCAAACATGTAGATTCGCTGTTGACGGCTACAACAGTTAAAATAGAGGATTTGTAGGTTATAAATGATTTCAGTAACGTTATATGCTGGATAGCACATTGTTTTTTCAAAAGGTTCGTTAATCATGTTGTTCTGCTATCCAGTGTCGAACATCAGTAGGGTTTGGATGTATTTTATAGACCATTAAACACCGTCGATATCACTAACCGATAGACTAATGCTTTTTGAGCAACAGTTACCAAACATTTATATACGATTGCTTGTCTATCGTCTGGACTTCAAATCCGATAATCAAGTTGGGGACTTAATGTAGGATCATTCTAACTGCACACCATTATGTACTGTAATGCTTTAGATTTAAACTGAAGGCACGAGGGACATCGGAGGCGAATTGCACCGGTTGTGAGCCAATATCCAGTGACAAGCGTCTCTACTACAGTCGTGTTCTCTTACTCTGTCTAGCCAGGTATCTACAACACCGGCTTACCTTCTGGACGAGACAAACTATCATCTCAACACGAAAGTCTTACATACAGAGTCATGTGGCTGAAGGGAATAGTATGTGCTCTAGTCCCCCGAAAGATAAAAGTGTGCCGTCAAAAGGTTAAGAAAAACCCTGTATAACGATTGATTGGTGCTTAATGTCTCACTCAAGGATCTTCAATTTATATGACCAATGTATACTCCAACAGATAAATGTATAGATACCCTAGTGCATATATGGCAGGTGTTAAATAATATTCGTTCAATACCATGTATACAGCGAGTATACTACATGAAACCCGTGTGATTGCTTAAACTCAAAAACAGCCGACAACGGTAACTTACAGTGAATAAATGTTTAGTCGCCTTATACTTTCAGATGGCTCGTAGCTTTCAGATCAAAACTGTTTCGTTGTTTGGAAAATCTTATCAGAAATTCATATGCATATACAAAACCACCGAAACTATGCTGCGTTGCGATTAATGTGGAATGATTGAATATGCCCAGAGCTATACGTCACTTGGAGAGAACTGCTCTATAATAATACGAGTTTCAGCTCATGACGCCCTTTGCGACATGCCCTCGTGGCCTTATGGTAAGATACGGCTGTTGCATTTTACCATGAGCGGTTTAGTCAGTATTGTGTATGAGGTTGATTTGTTTGTTTAATTGGGGTTTACGTCGTACTTAATGCGATTCCACTCGGCGTGACGGCGTGACGGCCCAATCGGCGAAGGAAACCAACCAACACGCCACTAGCAACAAACAAAGACAAGACACAACAACTACGGAACGCTAAACAAAAACATCGGCTTCATTTTGCACCCCGGCAACACGGAGCTCCCTCCCGTGCGTCCGATGTGACGATTACATAAAAGTTAATTAAAAGACAAGAAAAGGAAACTCTGTGCGGGACCAAAATACAACCACCAGTAATGTGTCTTTGTACGAAAAATCTCATTTTCTATATGAATGGGGATACATTCTACCAGTCCAGGATTCTCGTAACGACTATAAACAGTAAGCTTTCATTACAGCACCAGTAGACGTATTTTAACCGGAATTATGAATCAGCTGAGCATTCCGCTAGTTTGATAATGTTTGCATTTATTTACGCCAATGCACATGTTATCAAAATAAGTCAAGCAGAAAGAGGTAATTAGATAGTATTCCCATCTCAACTATATGGTTTGTTTGATTATATGAAATAAGCAGACAACGTAGGATGCTTTGTGAAGAACGTATAGCTAGTTAAATCGTTACACAATATACAATGTATATATGTAATGGACAGACGCACGCCATTTTATGAAGAAACTACGGAAGCCCCTAAGGCAACACACCTTTTTCACATAAGTTTTCCCAAGCGTTACTTAATAGTTTACATGCACGATACTGAATTTATTATTTTTTCGTGGGCATAAAACGTTAATCTTTCGAACAAACCACAAGAGCTTATTATGGACAACATTTTCAAAAACAGCAACACAATAAACAAACAAAGAAATAAGCGAATCAACAGCAATAACACAACAACGGAGAAGAAAGAAAACAATTACAGGAACTCGATATTCAACTTTTCTTACAACAACAGACGAACAAGTAAGTGTGTCAATAAAAAGTGTCCTATTGCATGTGTTTAAAATACGGAGGCCCATACTGACTCATATTTTTTGATAAGCATGCCTGATACAGGTAGAGCGAAGCGATACACAGGTTTACAGTTCCGAGAAAAAGCCCTGCCTATTCCTCATTGGAACACAAATTATACCATATATGTTGAACTGTACACCCGTGAATTCGGCAATGTCCATATCCAAATTAAAGCCCACATAAAAAAGTAATTGCCCATCGGTTCCGCGCACAATTACGATTGTATGGTGGACTTTAATTGCCCTATCGTTTATTACATAAACTAAATTGTTTGCCAGTTAATTAAGGGACGTACTCATTTTCTTATGGCGAGTACCAGGTTATTTGTTCTAAATAATATTTGACCTTTTCACTTTATGTTTTGTTTTCTTCGATAGCTATGTGAAATCTATTAATATTACGTAATACAATAATTCTTTTTAGAAACACACATTCTAAGGTTTAAAGGTAGGACACCTAATCCAACAGAACTACGATTGGAGATTAAAATGTTTAATGTTTGTGCAATAGATCAAAAAATGTTTTATTTAATGTAATAATGAAAGTTATAACACAATAAACATGTCAAACTACCCAAATAAATTACTACAAATATTCCAATACATGACATTACTGATATTATAGGACAATGTAAACTGGTTTATTATGCAAATGCTGGTCGATATCTTTCCGGAATTACACTGTTTTGTCGGTAATTATCTCACTTTAAATTGACGATTCCATCAAACAGGGCTTACAATATCCTTGTGGGTTATAAATTTGATCGTGTTTGAGATATATTTGAATTCCCCCATGGTAATCGATTCATATTTAACCTATGAGGACATATAATTGAATAGAGGAGTTAAAGTCTGCATCATTACGAAGATTAGCTTTTGTTTCATCTATATTAGTTCCGGGAAAGGGTAGTGCGGGTAATTTGAATAACAGATAAACCGGCATCATTATAATTCCAGTACACGGGCGGTCAAAGAATGGCGTATCGTTGCGTGGTGATATAGTCCCCGTTATACTTGGCCCAGAATTGCGCACACAATCTGACTGCCATGTACACTGTGTGAGGTGGCGTTGATTTGTCTAGAATTCCACACACATTCTGACTGTCATTCACACTGTGCGATGTGGCATTAATTTGTCTAGAATTCCACATACATTCTGACTGTCATGTACACCGTGCGATGTGGCATTAAACTGTCTAGAATACCACACACAATCTGACTGTCATGTACACAGTGCGATGTGACATTAAACTGTCTAGAATACCACACACATTCTGACTGTCATGTACACCGTGCGATGTGACATTAATTTGTCTAGAATACCACACACAATCTGACTGTCATGTACACAGTGCGATGTGGCATTAATTTGTCTAGAATTCCACACATAATCTGACTGTCATGTACACAGTGTGCTGTGGCATTAATTTGTCTAGATCGCACACAATCTGACTGTCAGTGTGGCATTGATAGGTCAGTGTTTCTATCGCATGACTGTAGCGCAATTAAATAGCATGGCGCAAATTGATTCACAGTGTATAGATTTATTGAGGCAATGAATAAATTCATACGATGACAATATTGAATATATGTGCTGTATTATTATTGACGGGACACAAATACGATCTAATAACAGTATGTAACATTGGGACACAAATACGATCTAATAACAGTATGTAACATTGGACTTCCGGTATTTCTGAGTTAACCATGTTTTTTTTGCCTCTATTAACTTTTAAATCTTCTACTGACATACTAACGAGGGAGAGACAGAAAAAAACAAAACTATCGCGGTAAAATAATAGCATCATTACGGCAAACATCTTAAAATGTTTTTAGTGTATCCGACTCTACGACTGATTACACTGAAGGCTGTCTTGATGAAAAAGCTCCCGGCTAAATGGTCCACGAGATTCACAGGCTTCCGTAGATACCTTGTTAGTGGTGTGTGCGTATGTGTGTTATTGTCTATTTATAGGCAGAATCCGCCAGTTTGTCATTGTAGAAGAAGTTTATACTGGAAAGCACCCATGTAAATAAAACTTAACTGAGCGAAAATTGCGTATCGTATATCCTTGTGTCATTGCTTCTTATCTCCTAGAACCACGGCATAAAAGACTATCATGCAACAGTCTTCGTGAAATGATTTTGGAATTGTAACATACTCGTCTTAATGGGGACTATCGTGCGACATAACGGCATGTATAGTGCCAGTACACGTTGCCTTTAAATTTGTTTTGATGGAAACGATGGGATCAAATTGACCGTGGCCTTTAAGGGCTTCCGTACAGGATCTGTTTCTGTCGGAATTGTATGTATCACTGCATTAAACATACAACAGCTTTTCTGTTGATAGGAATCCAATATTCTATCGTGTACATTTGGCGGGAAAGGCCGATACCGGAAGGATATGGAAAGCACTGTTCAGCCACTTAGACAATCTTAATGAATGTTGCCCTTAGAAACGGGGTCTTTTACAGTCTCGGGACAGCCTAAAATGCGGCATGGGATATACCTATGACCAATAATAGTATGTTTGTCAGTGTACGCACCCAAAGCTACCAAAATAAAACATCTGTGAAAGCTTCTGCATTTGTGTAAAATAAACCTCGTAAAAACACGCCACAATTTCCACTGAGAGCCGGTAACTTCTCCTTTAAACAATTGCCCGAGTAGCGGGGGTTCAAAACACATAACAATTTTCGGATTGTGGAAAAATGATGTAAACGGTGTTGACTCGCATTAATGTCATCTACTTGTAACTGAAACATACACATTGGAAGTAGCTGCACAAATATTAATTAATTTCTCCTGAAACCTATTTCATTTGTTTTCTTTTGTTATCTTAATGTTCACATTTTTTGTTCGAGAGAAAACAATCCTTCTTGGAAGACTTTGTCACAGAAAATTCACTTTTATGATTTAGACAAAGGAATAAAAGCTACATTAATTTCCGAATTATTATAACACAGTTTGTTTTGTTGGTCAAAATGAAACGGAAGCCGAAAGGAGATATATGTCCGGTACAAATGAACAGGTGAAGCAGCAAACGAGAGAGTAGCAATATTACAATAAAGACTACATTAACACCCCTAGCGTGTCAGGGCTTTGTGGAGGAAATCTGTCAAGACGACAAGCCGACTTAAGTTGGTTATCAAAGAACTGGTAATAGCCGAGGGAAATATAGCGGGTGAAGATGGGGAAATATTAATGGTAGGGATTAACTGAGTTCATTATACACCCTGGTCGTGACAAGAATCCACAATCAGGAATTTCACACTAAAAGCACCACAAAGTGACCAAGTATCTGCTAACTTTGCCATTTCCCACTTTAATTCTGATGCCGTTTAGCTTCCTCCCAGCATCTGTTCCGGGCGTGGAATACGCTCACCAATATAATCAACATTAGCACATCACGATATTGTATCACACAGAGAAGAGATAAGTTATTGATCGAGTTCACTATCGTCTATGACAGCAATACAGCAAGTATGTTAATACAATAAAAAGATGTGTCATTGAAATTTACTCCGGCACTTCCTGCTATGGACCTGGGCCCGATTTCATGAAAAAAATTCCAACTTAAGCGAAAATATCTTGTCGTGTTATTCAGTCTATTGCAGTATAAATTTCCTATCAAATATTTTATTAGTGTTATTAAGAGATTACTCCTTAAATGTCCAGTCAAAAGTGAAGAGTAAGCGATTTATCTATATTTTCTGATTTTCACTTAAGTAAAGAACTGCTTCGCGAAAGCGGTCCCATATTCTTAAAGACACAGCGATAAAAAAGACTGAAGCTTGTTGTTACAGTTTTTTCACTTCAACACGTCGTACTCTGCCGAACAGCTGATACGTGTACACTCAACACGTCGTACCCTGCCGAACAACTGATACGTGTACACTCAACACGTCGTACCCTGCCGAACAACTGATACGTGTACACTCAACAGGTCGTACCCTGCCGAACAGCTGATACATGTACACTCAACACGTCGTACCGTGCCGAACGGCTGATACATGTACACTCAACACGTCGTACCCTGCCGAACAGCTGAAACATGTACACTCAACACGCCGTACCGTGCCGAACGGCTGATACATGTACACTTAACACGTCGTACCCTGCCGAACAGCTGAAACATGTACACTCAACACGTCCTACCTTGCCGAACAGCTGAAACATGTACACTCAACACGTCGTACTCTGCCGAACGGCTGATACATGTACACTCAACACGTCGTACCCTGCCGAACGGTTGATACATGTACACTCAACACGTAGTACCCTGCCGAACAGCTGATATATGTACACTCAACACGTCGTACCGTGCCGAACAGCTGATACATGTACACTCAACACGTCGTACCCTGTCGAACGGCTGATACATGTACACCCAACACGTCGTACTCTGCCGAACAGCTGATACATGTACACTCAACACGTCGTACCCTGTTGAACGGCTGATACATGTACACCCAACACGTCGTACTCTGCCGAACAGCTGATACATGTACACTAGACACGTCGTACCCTGCCGAACGGCTGATACATGTACACTCAAAACGTCGTACCCTGCCGAAACTGAAACATGTACACTCAACACGTCGTACCCTGCCGACAGCTTATATATTTACACTCTTAGAAAAGTATGGCTCTTTAAGATTAAGTCATGGCTCTGGTGGAACCCTTTATGGTTCTGTGTGGAACCCTCATAGCAACTGTTACAAGTATTTCTCCCTTTCTTGTTATATCAAAAAACCGTTATGGTTCCATACAGATGATTCCGTCTTTTCTTAAGAACCCTCAAAGAACAATTATTTCAAAGAGTGTAGGATGTCAGGATTGTAATGAGATGATGTCAGGATTGTAATGAGATCAAGTCAGGATTATAATGAGCTCACTGATCAGCTATTTATATATACAAATCATTTGGCTTTGCTTCGCTGACAAAAGACTATGGTTTTTCGCGACGACAGACGGAACAGGGTTATGGAAGAAATCAATTGCGTCATTTTTGGTGTTTCTGACTGTAACTGTTTTTGTCGGTTGAGGCCGATTAACTGGCTGTCTAAAAACATTTTTGTCGAGTAAGTGAGGGTTTGTATAAGTATTTACAATATAAATAGCTAGTAGAGGATTTTAATTTGGATGTTTAAAACAAACTCCGCCCTTGCAAATCCTCGCGATATTGACATTCTTTCATCAGAGGCTATATAAAGAAAAGATTTTATTAGTGAGAATATACTTCACAAGGTATTGCATCATTAGAAACACTGTGGAATTATAGTTACATATGATACGTGGAGTTCTTACAATCAGAACCCTTGAATGACCCACAAATCTAAAACCAACAACACCAAACCAATTCGAACTAAACTGTGTATTCAATATTAGTATTGTTTTGGGGTATTTTTGTATGGAAATGTCTAACTTCGATACAATTCTGCCAATGGCCGGTTTCGATGGTCCGGTTAATTTCGCTGGCTATACACCGGATGCTCGTTCCAGTAGCCAATCAGAGGGCATAAAATGTTATGATCACAGACAGGGGGGATTAAGAGGGCGATAATATGGCTTTATGCCCTTCACACTGGAGCTTTGGAAGAACGTGATCAGTTATATCTGATCTCTCAATCCACGCTTTGTTGGTCAATGGCCAAGGAGAAACTACAAGATGGAAATCGTGCGTGACTGGGATAAGTCAATCACGTATTATTTGAGGAAGCACTCACAACTTGGTTTCAGACAGACGCGGGTTGAATTCAAATAATTTGTCTGGTTGAGACGAGCAAAAAAAGGTTTCAATCTGTCTTAAATGTGTTTGCTTTGAAAGACAATGAGGAAAAATCAACTGAAAATAAATTACTTTACAAGTTCTTATTTCACTAGAAAATAAATACTACATATATTGTTTTACGAGAATACACTGAAACACTTTGATACACATCGACTTATTAAAGATTTCTATAAGTGATGCGCTACCAATTAAAAACTAGACTGTATCCCAAGCTTGCTATGTAAGACATTCTTGGGTAACGTTCACTACTAAGCCTGACCCTAAACCTAACCCTAAACTAACCTTTAACTAATCCTAAACCTAAGCCTAAACTAACCATTAACTTAACCTTTAGCTAACCCTTAACCTTACACTAAACTTATCCCTAAACCTTACATTTAGCTAACCCCAAATCTAAGCCTTAACTACCCTTACTAGATTTTGTCCTAAAATCCTATTTTTATATGGAATCATAGAATCTTATAGGATCCTTTACAAATGATTTTCAAAATCCTATTGGATGTCAAAAACTTCCATAGGATTTTGCTGTAAGGGTAACTCTTAACCTAACCCTGACCATTATGGCAAGTCGTTTTATCACTTCTACCTTTATTCTACATATGTTGAATAAGTGTTGCTTTTATTTTACTTATGTACAAATCTATTTCACATATGAGAACATCTTGTTTACATATGTCGGAAACATTTTCATTTATTTGAAAAACAATTTCACACATGTAAAATAAAAAGTTTATTTTACATATGTAGAATTCTTTTCAACATATGTAAAACTCTTTTCAACATATGTGAAATTTAAAAACAAAAAGTAAAATAAAACACAAAAACCTAACGATTTCACATATGTGAAAAAGAATTCAACATATGTAGAATAGAGGTAGAAGTAATAAAACGTCTTGCAATAGACCAACAGCCTAACCCTTATATGAGGTAATCATCAAAACAAGTGATCCCACGCGAAATCTATTAATGTCTTGCTGGACCCCTTGAGCTCAAAATGAAGCACCTTTTTATCGCTTAGATTAAAAGTTATGTATTCAAACTATATCTTGGTGAAAAAAATAATTCGAAATTTTAAATATAAACAGTTAAACTGGAGCCTATAATATAGTTTTCCCATGATCATATATTCAAGTCGCAAAACTTTAATTGCCTATTTCTGACACTTTATTTTTAAGCAGACTCTATATTTTCCAAGGCGTATTTAAAGAAAACTATAGGTGTTAGAAACTTCAAATGTGTACCGTTGTAAATCTAGTAAACGGTGCCTCATTTTTTTTATTAGTTCGTCTTTGATTTTTTTGTAATGTTTTCTGAAAGTGGTATTTTACTTTTTTATAAGATTTTTCTAGGTGGTATAGACAAAAAAAATCCACTGTGATGGTTTTAATCAAAATTTAAAAAAAAAGAGGCACCGTTTACTACTTCAAGGACCATTCAACTCGGTCAACTAATTTATTGAGTCTTATATTTATTGCACTTTGAGAAATAAACCATGAAAAATGTAGTCGATTTTTGTTCTGTTGACATTTACTGATTTTGCAATATTTTTAGAAATAATAATTGGATTTTCACCACATTCACATATATGCAATCTTGAGTATTCAATCTTTCCAAAAATATATACATATATATGGTACAGATTTATATTCTTCTGTATAAGAGACTTAATACAACGGGTGTTCTGAAAATCGACCAAGGGGTCCAGCAAGACCTTCAAGCCTTTGATCTTGATGTATCGAGTTAGCACGTGCATGTGTGTGTTACTAAAATTAGCAGACTTATCCACCATTATATTCTGATTTGTGTGTTTAATTGATTGGGGTTTTACGCCGTACGACAAGACAAAAACACAACACAATGGACGCAATATAGACACCACAGACAGATGGGCTTCATTTCGCCCCTTAGCTCTGAGAGCAAGAGGAGGCTCCCACCCAGCCGCCCGCCATTAAAGTCTGTAGTGGGTAAAGTTTCGAAAAGAAATCCCGCCATCATCGCTATCATGACTATGGAATGTTTCACCGAATTGTAAATATATATATACTCTTGTGATCATATGTCTATTATTCACAGTTGTTGTTCAAAGACAATGCTTGGTATAAAGGTGACAAACATCTATGATACCCGATTATAAACTATTTTGCATCACTTGTGCATTGGTAATTATATAATTAATAAGAAGACTAATTGAGATTAATTTACAGTGTTTAGAACTTCCCTTGAGTGGGTTAGTGACTAGACAGTCTGTGTCTACTTGAGTGTAAGTTTACTACGACCAAATGTAGATAGTTAGAAGGAAAGCCAATATGTCTCAGCGAGTCTTTAAGTGTTTAAGGGTAAATCTAGCACCCGTGCTGAAGATAGTGGTAAGTGGCATCTCAGTGAGCATTGAGAACGATCCATCGATTTAGATAGGCGCCGGAGTTGATTCTCTGATTTGAGTTACACATGATAGAGAACAATCAGTGGATAGCAGTGTTCTCAACCCTGGCCGTAAACACTCTATACCAAATTAACGATTCCTTGTCACTGGTCCTGTGTATATTTGGCAATCACTATTCATCTGATGTCTTTAAATCCCCAGACAAGACGAGCGAGATCAGAACAATGTGACAGAGATTGGCGGAGAAACGAGTCGCCAAATTCCACCTTTTGTGATTTAAATGCACTTTAGCTTGCACCTTTATTCCGAATTTCCTTGACGACGCCATTAATACAAATGGCTACCTTGATAAAATATAAACGATATATTAAAAAAATTGATGAGAAAATGTTTGTCATTAAATTGCTTAACTGTTGGCTTTCATATTTATACGGTCTAAATTAGATGTTCTTAATAGACCAGACAATATTTATAGTTATATTTTAAAAGGATTTCAATCATATTCGCTATTCTACCAAACATTATCTCGTTTACATAATAAGGTGCAAGTGTTGAAAAACCAATCACTGATTTCCTAAAATCGAAATCAAAGTAGATATGGTTAAAGAAAAATCAAAGTAGGTATGACAGGTTCCGGATATGAAAGCATGAGCTGTGGACAGGTCGGTCTTTACATTTGGGGTCAGATTTTTTCTCGTTATATCGGTTATTTAATAAAGTTAGATGTAAACACAGAAACAGGTTAATCTGGTAGATAGAAATGTACGATGGAGCATACAGATTACAACAATCAAATTCCTCTCCCGCATCAAACAGGAATTGCAAGAAAAGCTATTGTTAAATAAATCGAAGTTGTTTAAATTGTGGAGAGACCACATAAAGAGAGTTTGCTGTGTGACGTGTACAGACGGCCATTTAAGATGGATCTGTTAACGGCGTGCTCTAAACCTCTTCGATTCTCAGCGCCTTTGAAAATGGAGCCTTCTCGGAAATATAGTCTGTTTCAGAGTAACGTGTAGAGCTCACCATGTGATCAAGATAACATAGACGGATAGTTTTATCCTTCCGCGGCAATAAGATACACTGTCTAGAGCTGTCAGTTAAGTTTAGTGATCATGAATCTAATCTGTATTCTTGCCATATAAAACCATTCAAGTCTAATTTTATTTCAATGGTGCAATTTTATGGATTGATTCATTGAAAGGCAAAGCTGTCCTAAATGATATTCTAGTAATATCACAGTAGTGTATACTATACTCCAACCAGTAATATGACGGTGGTGTATACTCCAACCAGTAATATAACGGTGGTGTATACTCCAACCAGTAATATGACGGTGGTGTATACTCCAACCAGTAATATGACGGCGGTGTATACTCCAACCAGTAATATGACGGTGGTGTATACTCCAACCAGTAATATCACGGTGGTGTATACTCCAACCAGTAATATCACGGTGGTGTATACTCCAACCAGTAATATGACGGTGGTGTATACTCCAACTAGTAATATGACGGTGATGTATACTCCAACCAGTATTATGACGGTGGTGTATACTCCAGCCAGTAATATCACGGTGGTGTATACTCCAACCAGTAATATCTGTTTTAAAGAAACTGATTGGTCCAAGACAATTTTTACAATAAACAACAAATGCATAAGGAGATGTGTGAGACACGTGACCTCTAACAAACACTGGTGTTGACAGACATGGCAATCTGACAGAGATTGAGATTGGCCCCGAGATATAAGAACTGACCCAAGACATCACTGGTTGAGGGGGTGTATCCTCGGCTGATGTGTGCTGGTTGTGGGAATCTCTCTCTTTGTTTCAGGGAAACTGTCAGAAACACGCGGGGAAAACAAAGCTATTTTATCTAACGCGTTTGTATATGTAACTACCAGAAGAACATTGACAAATGACCACGGTGTAGTAGAAAAAGATGACTTACAAAACCTTTAACTAAACAAAGGCTTGCGTGTTTGTCTGATTGAGGATTTACGCTGTGTTAATGTTATTCCACTCAAATGACCGCGTACATACACTAATAATACAGGACGATCACAGGACGTAATAGTTTGGCTTCCCGTTGTCCTTTGGTTCAAACAGGGGGCTCCCACCCAACCTCCTACACAAAAGCTATATTGGTGAATGGCATATTTACGTATTTTATTTATTTGACCCATGTCCAATGTCTTTCTCAAGTTTTGTTCACTTAGTCCAAAACTTCCCAATGCCGAAAACCAGGCCAAAATATTAAACTCACCTCCTCCCTCGATGTCCACGGCCTCATGAGGATCTGCCTATGGCACCAGTTGTCTGAAGACGGGTTCGAACCCGTGAGAGCTGAATGGACAGGGGTTCAGCGGCACATTGCTTCACCGACTGAACATAAGAGCGTCCTGAGTGATTCCTGTATACATCAGACTTCCATTACACACCGTGTACATTTGAGGTAATAATAAAGGTAAATAACATGTACTGTATAGATAAAAAAAAACAAACACTGAATGAAATCACGGTTAACTGAGAGAGGAAAAGGAAACATACTCCCTAAGGAATTTTGTATTAACATTTTTTGCCCAAAAAAAAGGGTGGAAAAAAGTAGGCTTGGATATTCGTGCCATGTCTGCCATCCATGCAAGACAAAACATGAAGGATTTGCGCTGGTTAAGGGTTAATAGTAACCCTAATACTTATACTAACCAAACCGTAACGCTGATCGTTATATTCTGAACACGACGGTATAAATCTTGCCCAAAACTAAATCTTTTCCTAAATGAAACCGAAAACGTGAAACATAAACGACTACATATCTTATGAGGTTTCGTGTTTACCAGGAGTGTTAGACTGTTGTGGTAATTAACGCCCGACCGTTTATGATCAGCCGCACGGTAATTGCTCAACAAGGATGTGTTATTATACACGAGACATTATAACTTCCGTGTGGCACTCTTACATTAAAGTAAGTTGATGGTAAGTATAAACTGACAAGCATAGAATGTATGATCTTACCGGGCCCGATGTTATACTTATAGAGCAAACATTTGCCACAAGATTCACAACACACAGACGTCTTCCAGAGAAACTCGTTAAGATTAGTTGTCAATGATTTTAAGAAAAGAGAAACAGTAAGTTTTGTTCGTTAAATAGAGTTTAATGTCGTACTCAAGGGTATTTCACTTTAAAAGCGACGAATTGTCCACTTCCCACTGTGCCTTACTTAAAAATAGGGAACATCCGGCAGATAGCCTGGTAGAAACCACCGCCGCGATTGCCGGAGCCACGCCGTTAGACTCACTCATATACCTGAGGTCGAAACAGGGGAGAACCGATGATTGTTTAATTTGATTTGGGTTTAAATAGCTATCGTAATTTACTCATATGGACAACTTGGACCTTTTGGTGTTTGGTGGAAAACTAAAAGAAACCGTAATGAGAAAAATTAATTCCGCGATTTCTTCAGTCACCGGATATCTTCCTTTAAGGTACAGCATTCCAATATATAATCCACTGACCCACAGCGATGCGGCGAATGCAAGCTAACACGGTCTTGTTATATCATGGTTATAAAGAAAATTCCTTAGCCGAATTTGAGCTTTATTCAAACACAAATGTGTTTCTAGATTTTATCTACAGTCTAGGTCGTGTCACAGTTGTATGTATAGAAGTTCGGCAACAAGTTATCGTAAAAAGAACAGACGAAAGGAAAGGGGCGAACAGACCTTTCCTAACTGCCCTCGGTAATTTCTAAACCTTGCACAGCCGTCCTTTGTATCGTCTCGTGAAGCCTTTGTAACAATCACGGGCGTTTCTTTGCACTCTCTAAATTATGTGTTAAATCGATAAATTGAAAACCCCATTACAGGCGTGGAAGAAAAACAGTGCCGCAAGTGTTATTTGTTGGAGTGTTGTTGGTATGAGGGTTTGGCTCTGTACGTCCTTGTTATTTCAATCAATGACGGATCTATAACTCTACACCTGACCAAGATGTACCTTCATGTATGTGTACATGCAATCGATATACAACTGGTAGTGGGCCATTGTCAAGATCCTCGATCGGCGAAATCTGAAAACACGTGTTTAGAAGACATATTGAATTATGTCATTGTCAAGCGTACTTCAGTTCACATACACCGAGTTATCCGGAACGGCTGTTTTCTGCATGGTGTTGTCATCACATTCTTTACGCATCGATTACAGTTACTACTCACGCCTATAAACGTGGGCCTCAAATATGACTTATTAACAACTCTGATAAATATTGATATATTAAACAAAGCAAAAATTACTTTAAACATTATTACATATTAGATGAGTTTCTTGCATCTTCTCTATTCCAAGTAACGCTACATGTACATAACAACCCTTGCCGGGTCTAGCGCATATAACCAGAATTACAGCTACGCCAACTACAGCTACACACACCCTTTTGCGGGTTAAGTGACCAAGTTTCGAGTAAAAGCGCTGATAACATTTGTTGAATGTCATACTCAAGTTTTTACATTTCGTTTTACTTTGTAAAGCACAATTGGCATATGTACGGATATTTGGTGTCTGTATGGGTTGGCAGACATGGAATACTCTCCTGGATTTAGGTGAATACCCCGAACATGTACTTCTTCCATATTACTTCGCCAACTTCTATTGTTGACAAGAGTCGTCATTTTTACTAGCGGAGTCTTCTCAAAACACAACATCTGATTTTGCACGTAGAATTTCACACGCAACCTGCACGTAATATTTATTGCACTGTATATAGCTTTGATGTGATCCGTAATTGGGGGTCAAGGCCCGTTCACTATGTATGAAACAAATAAAAAAATAAAAAAAAGATCAATCGCTTGACAGTAGCGTTTGGTAATATGCACTCGTTCCGCTAAGGGTTGTTATGCTTGCAGAAAATTCATCTTTATGTGATCCAAAACATCCGTTATGACTTTAAATTAGTATCCAATCAAAATCTCTGGCAGCCATACTGGACGCCGGCTTTAAATAACGGACCAATGAACATCTAAGTTACATGGGTGGCATTTGTGAAGTGAGCAGTGCGACTTGTGGGTGTATAGAATTCGGGTAAAAGCCAGTCGATGGTTGTACGGCTTACAAACGGCCATTTATCACCCATAACTAACACATGTCACATCAAAGACGGCTACGAGTAATTGGTTCTCTTGGCGTATTGACCTTAGAAACCGATGTCAAGTTGTCGTTCACTTATAGAATCCCTGATAAATGGACTCCTGTTAGTCTCTCTGCAGACGCATGACGTGTCTTTCGTTTGTTCGTGGGCTATTAGACATGCGTGGTAACGAACGTATGTTGAGATTTTCGCAATGAATATATGTCCCAAATTCATATTTCCTAAAGTGAGCCTGTTGTTGCCTTGATAAACCGATCTGTTGTGATCACTGCTGCGTCTGTCCGGTTTTGTCCTTCTTTATAGCCATGTATATAATCCTGTGTAAATGCAAATTTCAGACAGCAGCATTTCACAAGTAGGCACAAAAGCTGCATTGGTATTTGGCTATGCGTCCTCTGTTAATTTACCCGCTTTATTTAACCTATCCACTGACTCAAATTACCGTGACGAGAAAAAATATAATTACTCAGAAAGAAATTTGTTCTTTTTTATTCCAAGAAGAATTACTTCCGTTACCTCGCTCATGCGTTGTCCATCAACATGGAGTATTTCCCGCATTTATCAACAACTCTCTTGTGTGCGTGGAACATGGCTGTCAGCCGAACACAACGCCCAACCAGATTTTGCACACAAGCCCAACTGAGAAAAGTTACCAGATACTGTACACGTGATAAAAAGCTCAGGAACATTTTCACTTTTATATAGTATAACAACTAGATTGACAGGATATAAATTAGGAACATTTTCACTTTTATATAGTAAAACAACTGGATTGACAGGATATAAATTAGGAACATTTTCACTTTTATATAGTATAACAACTGGATTGACAGGATATAAATTAGGAACATTTTCACTTTTATATAGTATAACAACTGGATTGACATGATATAAATTGGGAACATTTTCACTTTTATATAGTATAACAACTGGATTGACAGGATATAAATTAGGAATATTTTCACTTTTATATAATATAACAGCTGGATTGACAGGATATAAAGTAGGAACATTTTCACTTTTATATAATATAACAACTGGATTAACCTGTATCAAATTGTGCCCGCGATACACGATTCTTATAGATCCAGGTTAATTGTTAAAGATACAGCTTCGATAACAATAAGGTGGGCGAATGGTTTGTATGTATTCACTCAACAATGGAAGTCGATATGCCCAAACAACAATTTTCTAAAGATCTTATTTATACTTTTCATCCATAGTTCTATTGCTTCCTCGTGAGATTAATTATCACCGAATAGAACTGTCTATTGATTGCTTCATTATTTTCTATCGTAGTTCTAATTTCCGAAACCATTGTTTTTAAAATGAAATTATAATTTGGTTTTCTGATAGAAAGATACTTTATTCATCTTTGGGTGTTCGTCTTTTTTATTAAGATTTTAGCTATAACTTAAGTCATTGCTGCTGAAGGTCATCAAACGGCAATAGGCCTACATTCGCACAAGGTCCCACGCACTATTTTAGATGTTGATGTCGTGTTACAATTGGTTAGACGCCAGCGAGTTTTCCATTTGACTGGGCATTCATCCCCCGAATCTATGAGTCACCGGAATAGACACCCGGACAATAGCCACCTGACCACTCAAGCAGTCACTCTATGCCGACCAGCCATCACTTCGCTATGTGATCTTCCAACTCAATGCGAAGAAAAAGATGCCAGCCTATCTGTTCATCTAGTCTGATATATCTTATCAAAATTGTGGGTGTTTGTCTGATGTCGAACAAGGGTATTTCAATTTGAAGACGAAGGATTGTCCACTTCTCACTGTATCTTGCTTAAACACGATGGGAAACCTGGAGGAAACCTCGTATAAACCATCCCCCGGCAATTGCAGAAGCCACATAATATGACTAACACATATTACTATATCGACAGACGGATAAAAGTAGGATTAGAAGGCCAATACTCTAACAATTTAACCACGTCTGCGGGCCTCACTTTGTTTAAAGTTTGGCCTAGATTGTTCAGAATATTTTTATATTTCTTTATCAGAGGAGCCTTACAGTTTTTTGTACAAATGCAACATTGGAAAATAATTGATCGTGCCGTTTAATTGCATAACTTTCGGTAATAAAGACCAAATGATTGCAGCTGATTCCATATCTTATATAAGAATTCATAACATTTGTAGACAAAGCGTCTAATATATTCTTGTAGATATTCCCGATATGTGATGGTCCAGAGGGTGACTCTGAATTTCCCAGGTGAGGAATATAAATATGGAATTACATATGGTTATAGATTGAGTCGATATAGCTGTAGACATAACGAATACAGGCTTACACATCGAGTTGAAGGCGTTCTTAACCAAAGACAGGCCATTTCATCGGACACCATCTCGAGATTGAGAGAGCAGACGACATCTGTTCCTGGATTTGTTCAAGAAAATTGGAACAAGCAGACGGCATCCATGTGAGCTTTAGACCGCTCATTGATAGGCTACGAAGACTGTGAGTCAAGAGTTATTTACCCAATCAATGACCCGGACAAAATCAATGTAATTACGGTAGAACTTGGGGTGATTCCCTAGCACCTTGTGGTGAATGGCAATAGAGAAGGAAGAATGGACACTACTGTATAATAGTGTCTTCATCAGACAGTATACTGATGTACTGATCAAGACTGGTGGGAATTCCATCCAATCGATACATCAGGAATTGTACAAATTTGAATACGACAGGTTGAGTAATTAATCGCTGCAGATGATCAATTCTTATGTAAATCCCCACTTGCTGGCCAATATTTTGTTATCATTCCCATTCACACGTTCGCTTTTAAAACCTTGGGATAACTTCAATGTAGTTATAATTGCAATCATCGTCGAGGCTGCTGAAGGGAACAGCAATAAGAACCAAAGCCATGGTTACATTATACATGCTTTCAAGTTGTTCACAAAACTTCTATGATATTTTTTGTAGACTACCCCACTTTTTTTATTGAGTATGGTGGACTTTTTATACAATTTTTATTTTTATTGTATTGATTGAACTTCAACCACACCTGTGCTCCACTTATGGCCAGATAACAATGTACATGAATTAAACAAGAATTAAATTGTACATGAACAACTAATACATACACACAGAGTCATATATAAAATATACATACATGTACATGTAGATAAATAAATACGATTTTTCGTATTTACGTTAAAATTGTAGTTAAAATAAAAAAAACCTTCAATATAAAAATACATTAGAATAAAATGCTTCTGAGTGTGGATTTAAAATAAGGGTAAGCAATGACAAGATCCAGCTTTTTTTAAATAATTGCGCTGGCTTTCCAAAGATACCCGTTTGAAAGTAGATAGTAAATCATCATAAGTATTTTCACTTCTACTTACTCCACGTTTAAAGCAGAGAAAACGTACAAACTTTCTTTGGACATTTTCGATGTTTGAAATATAGGTTGCCAAGATGCCCATACACTGGAGCAGTACTCCAATTTGTTCTGAATAGAAACTAATGTAGTGAGATATTCGAAGGACTAGATTTAGATGAGTTACATGTTCGCAACCAAGTAGCTGTGTTGCTTTTCCAACCGTTTTTGTTATGTGGTACTCAAAAGATAGAGATGCGGATAGCCAATCTCCTAAGTCTTTTATATTGGTCTATCTACATATAACCCTTTGGTTCAGTAAGTTATCACACATATGTTTTTTGAGTTTATTTGTAAAACTAACAGCATAACATTTATCAAAATTGAGAACAAACTGCCAAATTTATAGTAGTGATGTCCTTAAAGCGTATCAAAGTCCATCTTTCTATCTGTTAAAAGTTAATCAAGCCAGCAGAAATTAGCTGAACATGTTTCACTTAATGGCCCTTGTTTTAATGCCTGACACATGTGCATCTATTAATCCAGCATTCTATAGAAGTGTTACAATTTCCAGCGATTTTATAAGCCTGTTATAGACTCAGCCAAGCACCAAAATTAGACCAAATAAACCCTTAAAAGTCTGCTATTTAATCAAGCGAGCAGAAAAAATGAGGGAATCGGATTAAACATTATACACAGGGAAGTGGATTAATAAATCGATAAATCATGAAGCATGTGGTCATCTACCGGTGTGCAAAGAATTGGCAGACGATCCGATATTTCGGTCTAAATACATTATTCTCTGTAGAACGGTGTCCAGATACGGCAAAACAAAGTCCCACTTCAGTAAGTTGTTATTGAAAAAGCATCTCAAAGTGCTTTTGTTTATCTTATGTGAGATCAGTATATGACATGCGCACTGGAATGTGTTATCTGGCTTTTTAGTGTCTTGTTTATGGCGAAATTACAAAAAAATGTGTTTTATAGTTAGTGTTTATATTCTGACAACCTGGTAAATGATACTGCTTGTAAACGTCTGGCCGACATACCTTAATTAGACTTATAATAAAACTGGATATTGTCACAGTTGTTGTCGAGTGATTGTGTCTCATTGTATGCTCATGGATGGGACGTTATAACCTCACTTCATGACTTCCTACCAAAGTCTCTAGCTCCGAGGCCTTGACAAACGAGATTACTCGTGTCCACAAGCGTATAATTGATAAGATCGTGGTACTAAAGAGATTGTCAAGTTTGGCCTGATAAAACCAGTACTTCTTTCAGAGACGTTGATTCGTGGAATGTTTATAATGAATGGATGGCAGAGCTAATAACTTGTGAAACCGAGTCTAGTCAATTGGAACATATACTTAACACACTGCCTTAGTACTCCCAATGGAGGGACTATAAAATACAAGAAGCACATGTTGATGTATTATCGGTTGACCGCAATAAATAAAATGTAGATAGATTGTAGCAGCATTAACACGCGGATCCAGATTGCTTCAACCCGGACACCGCTTTTTTTGTTGGAAGGACCATTTTATTTTTAACTTAAAGTATACGGTTCTTATCCTCATTGAAGAGATTGGTTATACAATATATATGACTTTAAATATTTCCTCAAAATAGAATATATTTTATATATAAAATGTACATATAATATGTGCTTAAAACACATCGTTTTTCTTTCCTCTTTAGTCAAATATATATATTGTTATAGTTTTTGTCTGGTCGATGTACAATGCTGGACAACTGTGCACTGTGACGGTAGAGAGACGACAACATACGGCTCTGTGAAATGGACTGAAAGCTGAATGCGAGATTATTAAGTTAGTACAAAATATGGACTAGAATCACCAAGGCATAAAGATGGCTTATTATTCCCCCACCATTCCTAAAAGCAGACCGGCAACTAAATTATCTATATAATGTACTGACCATAGATGGCATTAACACTATAGAAAGCGGTCGGCCAGATAGATCTAACTCCGGGTGTGTTGTTCGTCGGGGTGCATATACGGACAGATTTAGTGAGTTGCTAGTTGTACGTCTATGAGTATTGGCAGATCTACGCTCAGGAACAATCTGATTTGGCCGTGGATAATCACAACGGAATGTGTAGATAAGGAGACCACTGTTGTACTCCATTCAAACAATCAGATGTGTCGTCCGTTTAAATCCACAGCCATTTAGCCCGTCTTAATAAACGGACAAAATATACCGAAGGTATTACATAGTTGCTCTTCGTTTAGCTTGGGCTTCAATATTTGTTTACAGTTGTTCCTTCATTACGCCCCTCTCCACGCCCTCCACAGTTGTAAAAGCAGCTACGTACATGTAAGATAGACAATGTAAAGGAAAACACAAGCTAAGGCGTTTGATTGAAGACTTACACAGGTTATTTCGCTCACACGACCGCGTGACAGCCCAATGGTTGAAGGAAACCACCCACGACTTCTGTGACAAGATACAGGACGTAACAAATACAAGGCACAATACAAAGACATGATAGGCACATCACAAACAGAGAGAGTTCGTGTTGCCCCCAATATGTTAACAGAGGGAGTCTGTGTTGCCCCTTAGCCCTAAGATATAAACAGAAGTTCATGTTAACTTTTAGATCTAAAAGCTCTAGACAATTGGGAAGTGTGCTCCAGCCACACGTAAACGCTTTATAATGAATTCTTTTATTTTTGTAGTGTTTTCATCTTGAGCGAAACTACAAGCGAACTACTACATGGGGTATTCAGGCAAAACGTTAAATCCACACCATTTTCAACAATACTTTCTACATTTCTTTCCAAAACAAAGAAAACTATCTATTTATTAATGCAGGCATGGGAGAGATCATTGTTGCAGGCATGGGAGAGATCATTGTTGCAGGCATGGGGGAGATAATTGTTGCAGGCATGGGAGAGATCATTGTTGCAGGCATGGGAGAGATAATTGTTGCAGGCATGGGAGAGATCATTGTTGCAGCTTTAGGACATATTTTCTTGTAACTCGTTAAATTGGTTAATGTATATCTCCTTGTACCGATGCAAGGCTTCACTCTGTCTGTGGACACAAACCTCCAACGTGACGAGTGCAAATTTCTAAGGCTTGGATCTTGTCTGTAACGATTAGATGCCTGACGCATCATTTTGCTATGATATCAAGTATCATATATCATTTGAATGCAGACCTAACACTACAGTAGTCACTTGTCATCATGTTTGTTCTTAGGTGTCACGTGACGGAGTTCTACTTAAACGACTGCAGCAATTAGTTAAGTCGCTCTTCCGAAAAGTCAAGATACTCAGAAATGAAAACAAAATGTAAAGTAGATCGACACAAAGAGCCGAATGTTGATTTTAGTCAAGAAATATCCTGGTAACTATAGAAATAGCTGCATTAATTTACAGTTGCTTGCCATCATTAGGGCCATTGTAGCTCTGGTAATATTTGTGCAATTCAAACAACGATGACCGCAACCTGCCGAATATCATGACCTAATTTTACGACCAAACCGTGGATACTAGGGTTAAGGAGATAATAAACTTGCAATGTGTATTAGTCTTGGTGACTTGTTTACAGGTTTGGTCAATTTAATTATTTTTTTGACGGAGGGAATAACGACGTCAGCCCATTGACATTCGCGGCGGACAAGAATGGTGAATGGTAAGGACACAAGGAGGATATGCGACACCCACAGCTGACAGACAATACTAACGTTTAGACGTTTTTGGTTAACATTTCCGGGTAACCATGAGAGGTGAAAGGCTACCATACTTCCGCGACTCGTACACATCTTTATTTGTATTATTTCCTTAAAAGCTGCAATTATTATGTAGCGATAATGTAAGTAGTCCTTACATTTTTTTAAAATTCCAAGGAAAGCTGAACCAAATTAAAATGACTTTTTATTGTTATTTTCTGAGACAGGTTCTCCATACCTTTATTTCCCCCGACAACGAAGCTTCCAGTTTAATACTGGCTGCTTAATGTATAAATGGCATCAATATGACAGCTTCATATACAAATTTTCGTCAAATAATCGGTATGTTGATACATGCATTTAAAAGGCAACTCTACTGCAGTGTAATAATGCGTTTAACATTACTGTCTGAACCACCATCAAGCCGGGACTACTTTTGTATTTCGTCGGTTTTATTCGGTCTCAAGAATTCTGTGGTTATGTTTAAGAAATATTAATCTTATTAATCTTACAATCACACAAATTTATCTCATTTGAATGCATCAAACGCAATGATTCATCGTGACTTTATAATGATCGTGGGTGGGAAACTCAAAGAGAGTTGACAGCCATTTTCCTACCTTGTTATAATCACAGCTGTTCAGGGAAGTTCTAGCGATTATCAGTAATATTGGACAGTAAAATAAAAAGTTTCCTGAATTGTGATAACACGACACGACAGTTTACATATCCGGTCTGTTAATTGCCCCTTCCACCATCCACTCAAGTAATCTTTATGGTATTAAAACTTCATCTTTTAATATCCTCTATATACCCTAGCCTTTTCTGATTTTTATTTATTGTTTTTTTTATCTACATTCCTAAAGCACCAACAACAAAAACCTAGAAGGATATTACTGAAGCCATCGGGATTATCTACAACTTAACTGGGTTCGCTCCTAGATAAATCTCCTAGCATGACCTCCAAACGTTCAAGGTTATTTCACAAGGTTACATTCGCCGTTTATACGACTGATGGAAAAACAGTGTGCAAAGATTAGTTTTTCTCTAGAATAAAGAGTTTCAATTGAGTGGTTGGAGTGATTGTAATCTCCAGCACACGATCAGCCATCACAACCACTAGTCATCCTTTTACAAATCCACGGAAGCATACGTGGAACCATTGAAAGCACTATAATCCGTACACATAGAGAAACGGGAAAGCAATTAACATGCAGCAAACAGCAAACAGTTTATTGGCATTTAGGCGGTGTTCTTCTGGTATTACAGGGCTCCACGGGTAGAATGGTGAGCGATTTTGGGTCTTCAAGCGGCGTTTTCAACACAATATGAAGACGTACAGCTAAGATAGTTTTGTCACAAATCATCGTATCACTTAAAAAAATGAATTAAGAAAAAAGAAAACAAGGCTACGGAAATAATGATGTCAAATATGCCGTTTTCTTAATTGGTTTGTTTCGGAGAAAACGCACACAAAAATTGTCACTACCTCTCCAAAGCCATATATAATTGAGTCGCGGCAAAGGTAATTACAATTTCTTATCAAACGCATATCTTTTTCTGACTGTCGTAAATAAAGAAACATTAATTGCGTGGTTAAACTAAATATGTTTCACAGATGATCAAAGAAGAGTGGACACACTTACGGAGAGGAAGCTAGGGGCTGCTAACTAAACATATCTAACTCTCCGGACGGTGGCTTGTCAGAGTCAGACCGTCTTCTATACTTAAAGGAAGCCTGTAGGCCAATAGTGCTTTTAACGGACACACAATTGATCGGCAGGGGCTTTTAAGCTCAGTGACATATAATATCATTTATTACTATGGAATAATTGTGTAGCCCTGGCTTTTATTTTCTACCCTCGATATAATTATATCTACATATTGAGCTTATTGGGCTGTCGCTTTTCACACACTCGTTAGAAATCACACAAGAAGCCAATATAACATGTGTACCGACTTTGAGTCCCTTTTGGCCAAAATGTCGAATTTACTAACAAATTCGCGTTAAAACTAATAAATGTTTTCTCGCAAATCTAGATCTAAGAGATTGTGTAATGACATTCCAGATTAAAATCATATATGTCCAATTAGACTTATGATATCTTGTGATCCCAGTGTGTTTACATAGAAATAGTAATAACGCTCCCTTTTTGAGCTTGGAGGAATGAGTTCGCTGTAAAAGTAAAGAGCGACTAAACTGGTTGTGCTATTTATTTATAATTTTAAATATTACAAAGAAAACAAACTTGTTAATTGAACACATTGATATGCCTGCAACGACATAAGAGTACTTTCCACATGATATAGATCAAATGATCTAAAAAGGATGTGGTTTTAAGTCACTACGAAAGAGAGGGGGTATGTGTTAACATCGGTGAAAATCGTTTTACGGTTGGATAATTGCTAAATGTTGCGAGATACAATTTGTATTTGCAAAGGTGCCCCCACTTTAATCGGAATAGCACACAATATAAATAAATCAAAATAAATGTGGGGAGTTGTAAGGGTTCATTTTATCCAGTTTTGGTTCTTCTACTTTTGTTTAACATTTAAAGTGTTTGAAATAGCTTAATAATCTCGAAACACACTCATCTAGACAAAACTACACAGCCTGTAAAAACTGTATTTTTAAAAGAAATGCTTAAACACATTTCTAATCTTTCAAAAGAACACAGGTATAACATGCTGCCAAAATATTACGTGTTTCAAGGGACAGGGCGAGTCTATTTCTCGTTGAATTGTAAGAAATCAGGACAGTCTCCAAATTAAAGCAAAGTGTAAATAGTAACAGTGATGACGTCACCCGCTGATTTGAGCCGATACGTTCAATTGGACCCAGGAAATGGGTTGACGTTGTTGTTGTTGCGGACTGCTTGGCTCTCCGTGAGACAGAGATAATGATCAGCATGATGCTATTGTTAACCAGCGAACAAGCAATCTGCCGGTGAATAGCAGTCACAGCCACCAGCTAAACCAATTCAACGAATCGTCAGTTTAACAGTGTTCCTGATAACTGATCTAAGACAAGTCTCTTTGACTTGTGGTGAATTTTAAATGGTTTCAGGAGTAATGCATGTCTTGACAAAGGCTGTCTAAACACTCGACATCCCTGGAAATCGTTATCTGGTCCACTGTTACATAATCGTAATCCCGACCAGCTTTCTTCATTACGACCAAAGATGTTATCACATGTAATTCAAACACGCCATCAATTACACGCAAGGAACAGGTCTAGGCTGATACCAAACAATTAAATCGTCTGAGTTATGGAGTATTCACCACGGCTAATGTATCAGCCTCAGTTTCGCTGCAACTGACAACATCGTTGATTCTGCGATTGTATTTTCGACCGAAATAAGCAAAATTTGAGTCTATTAAGACGGGGTTTAGCCTCGTCCTCAAGTTGATTCACATATACGACTTCTTGTTGTCCAGCACACATATCGCCTCACATACATACGGTGGAAACTGAGTTGAAACCTCGTCTAAACCACACCCTCGATTGTCAAAGCCCCTTCATGTGACAAGTGGGCAGGGTCCTGTGGACGGTACATCGAAGCAGGACCAGTCGTCGGACAGGCTGAGCCACTGGACCATGGTCTCTGGCTTTATCATAACGGTGTGCCTCTGTGTGCCACCAATATTACAAGAAACTACACCAACCTTAACATAACTGTATTAGATTAACTAAATTTTTTCAAGTTGTAAAATAGTTTAGGAAAATAAATGTAATATATATAATGCTTCGTAAAATAGTCGAAGGTTCTGGCTCATTGTCCAGTAATTAACACTTGGTCATCGGGAACCAAGTTGTTTTAGCAGAGCAGCAGACACGAGCTGTCTTGTCCAATACAATGTGCCTTCATGCAAACCAACAGAGAATTGATGTGATTAACCCGACCCCTCGTGCACATAGAATGGATCTGGTCTTACTAAATCCAATTGAACAGGCAGGGGGCAGTCATTAATCAACCAACAACGCTCACTATTGACTCGAACTACCACAAAATTCCCACTACAGATTGAATTTCATTAGCATCTATGCATCAGCATTATTTAAGCAGTTGCCACCCTGGTTAGCCATTTAAATCCCTGCATCTCTCGGGAGACACAAGTGCTATACACAGTACAGTTGCCGTCATATTTGTTCCAAAAGAAGACAGGACCAATTGAATAATTTCTCGGTTAACAATAAGAGCCCATAAATGCATGCCAGACAGCGTATATCCTAGCGCTGCGGGGAAATTCAAATGGGTTTCGGTGAGGTAGATAGTGCATTCATAATACACAGGGCAGAATTATGATCATAGCTATAACATCAAAATACTAAAAGTAAAGCCGAGTTCATTTCATATTGTTCTGCTCATTAAATCAAGAAATAGCTCATTCGTTTCTGGGTAAACAACTTAAACCTGCTTGAAAAATATACCTGTAGGCTGTAACATTTGCTATTATATAAATATTTGGTTTTGCAAACGCCGAGATGAAACACACTTTAGCCATGTCAGAAGCTCATTTAGATACGTTTTGTTTAGGAACGGTATATTTTTTATCACTATATTATTGTTTGATTTTATTGTTGATGTACCTTCCTCTAAAAATAGAACGATACAATTTTTACTTTGTGGATCAATTAAGTTAATTTGATTTTTGATTTGAAATTACACTAAAATTGTTTGGTGGAAAACTGCAAAGAAATCCCGGCCCATAAAAAAAACTACAACGCGATATCCATAGTTGTCGGCAAACTGAGTTCCGGTTTATACATCGCGTGGATACCTTCTGTATACCTTTTATACTGTAGATCTTAGACGTGATCAATCTTGTGTTTTCTGTAGATCCCTGCCTATCATGAATAGATGGGTTTACGGATAACATTGATGTGAGCCGGAAGTGATTGGCATGTATGAAGTCTGACATATGTTCCATTTTGTCTCGGTTTAGAAACCATACAAGGTGGAAATAGAGGTTGAGATCAGCGCGCTTCAATGCCGTCTTGAAACTGCGTGTGCTCGGACCAAATAAATCAGGAGTACATGGGGCGGGTTAATCCGCTTCGAGATTATCCTCCAATGTAGAGTGTTTTAGCCCGTTGTTCCATGACTTATGGGGACACGTCTCAAATTATGCTGAAGGTAACACACAGCCCATGACACATCCGGCATCACATCATACTGTTTCTTGTATCTAACACATCAAAGACAGGGCTAATTGTTCCTAATTCGTATATCATATCTTCAACAAATATAGGCATTCCTATCTCATCCAGAGTATGATAAACAGGATTATCTCTTCGCCTATCAACCAACATAGCACAACTAGGACTATTTTTGTGTATCTAATCTAGTATACCACCAAGTGGCACTATAACTGGGCTATGTCTTCTGTATATCACAACCAGGCTTATTTCGTCAAATATACGACCATATATACATAAATAATCCCATCATGTAATGCGCAGACAAATTTGATTCTCTGGGTTGTTTTTTTTCGTAAAATGAACTGGTTTAAACAAACATACCTGGCTTCTTTCTCTTATATCCTTTATGAGCGTCCATGTTTACGGTTCATAAACAAGACAGTCTGACTTACTCTTTTAAACTGTACCACTCGAAAGATACCGTATACATATACAACACTGTCATTTTTATTTTGCTGTTGTAAATTTGCATTGCAAAATATACACAGGGTAGCAAGTAACTGGCTTACTTGTTACCACATGATATACTGATAAGAGTATATTTGTTATTTTGATATAACACTTTCCTGGTTTGAACACAATCAACATCAGACAATTTTCAGGTTGAGACTCGTCCGGGAATCGAACCCACGACCCTCAGTCCCCCGCAGCAAATGTTGGCCAAGGGCCACCTAGACCACTCAGCCAGCCGGTCTTCAGATAATGATTAGCAATAACCAATGATATATAACCATTATTACTACGCTGTCAATATGCCAGGGGGATATTTACGACACTGCAATTACTATTGCAACTGTCAACGCGATTTTTATTTACTACTTTAATTTTCGTATAAAAATGTAAGCTTCCGCCCCAGCATGGATTAGAGCAATAAATAATGATTTTGTTTCCTAATAAAGCTAATTAACTAAAATACTCACTGCTGTGTTTTGCTCCTATTTCCTCTTTTAAAACGTGGTCCAGAGTGTGTATATTCCGATCATAGGAGAAGAAATCAGATCCAATATGTTTTTCCTGTGTGATATATTTTATCAAAGCACCGATAGCAAGAAAACAAAATCGTGGCGAAATCTCTTGGTGGCCATTGCCAGAATAAATTACTTTCACTCTCTTCCACGAGAAATGCTTCACTATCTTAATGATACATTGAGCAAGAGTGTTAAATGTGGCGCCGATCCGTGTCAATGTGGGGAATTCCATATCCGGTACAGTTTTGTCCGCACCGAAATCATGAGCATGACCCCCAGGGGAGATAACTGGTACATTCCAATAGGGGGCATAGCGGGCAACTGGCGCCAGCGCATAATCACAGACTGGCCCAAGAAACAACTGCACACCAGTGTTCATATAAATATCAAAGGCTTTGATTGGGGCATCCTTCCCACTACACTTAGAATCCTCGAATATTGCTGTCAATTTGTAATTTTTCAAAATCTTACGTTTCTCCACTGATTCCCGAGCTAGCTCAAACGCTGGGGTCATACGTTTAATTGAAAACAACATATTTTCTTTTTTGGGTAAAATTGCTGCTATATGAATGGGTGTAGTTCCCCTTTTCTTGCGAACATGTGAACTGGTGAAAGAACCGACACCAATATTCGAGCAGAGCACTATCATAAACAAAACTCTTTTTAAACTAAGCACCTGGCACAGATGGTTTAATAACCCCAGATACTTATTCCAGAACGACCAAACCTTCTTGGGCCTTATACACCCCATTATATCACGACTCCGGAATAAATTTACCATTTCCTCCTATTGAAAAGAAAAGCTTTTTAGTATTTCCAAGCTATAAGCGAACATATTTTCTTGTTTGAAAGTAGCCTAATTTAAATCGACGGTAGAACATTTGACTTACGTTGCATTCAATACGGCGGCATTGACGACAATAGCAATTCCGTTTCAGATAATTCCACAAGAACATAAATCGAAAGCTGTGACACAAATCAATGAAGCACTTATGGACACGAATAGCAGTAATCCCTCCACAATAGTATCAGACTATTCTTGATGAGACTATAACAATCCGTAACACTTATCCTCTTTTATTTTCCGCGCCTGATGGGCTCTGGACAGTAACGGTGATAGATCCCAGTGACTTACGACTAACGGCAAAGCTTATTTCAAACAAAGGCGGTCCGAGCGGGCGATTATTGCCAAACAAAACTGATTTTACTATCACAACCCAGGTAGAATATAAATCTGCGGTCAGAGAACAGAAATGTAATCAGAAAAACAGCGGTAAATCCATTCGGCCAGTTAGCGGCACCAACCAATGGGGTTAGTCTCCACAACTACAGGTCGTTATGAAGGGAAACCTGTCGCGCTAATATAAATGTTGTGTGGTTTTTCTGGCTGGTTTATGGTATGTTGCTAGGCAGGATAGAGCGAGAAGCTTCACTGATTTCCTCGGCCAGAATCAGCCTCCCAGCAAGACGCTTCTGTTCTGTCAAACAACTTCTTAATTTCATGGCTCGAGACACTGATAAGCTTGGATGAGTACACGGGCGATTCCTTATACAAGTGAAACTTTTATGACACGATGATTATGCCGGTGACAAGATTCCGTATGCCAATCAAACCTGAATACAAATAACATCAACTGATAGACTTTTATTGTCACTTAGTTGATAAATCCAATGATTAGTTAACGCATTGTTTGCCACCTTAAAGCACACAGTTAATCTAATCAGTGTTTGTAATGCGACAGCTGCGAATTCACATAAAATAATCCTATAAGTATATAGCTTTAATCGCATTTCTGTATCATACTGACACAGTGATAAACGTCTAAGAAATCAGTTCAATTCGCATACAGACTACACCAGCGTAGGACAAGTATTAAATTCCCATTCGTCTTGCAAGGTTTGAGTGGGGATCCATTCACTAAGAACTCCCGCGCTGTTAGAAGAGTTTTCACACCGCTTCAGTGTTTCGTGTTTTAACACTCCAAGTCCACAACAACCATCGGATTCACCACAAACACTGGAGGAAACTATTTCAACTATTTTGGCTCAGTCAGTTCGTTTCTCTCCGAATATTCTCTATACTCCGGTGTCAAGAGCACTTATATCTGTAGAGATTCACAATAGATAACACCGGCGCACACTAGAGCACGGTAAAAGCACGGTGTACGAAAGCTAAGATTAAATAGCACTGTCGACTTTAGAGGCTACAGTCCTAATTGATGAAGAAAGGAATTAGCAGAGTTGAAAAACAAACGATGTTGGGTGACTGGTGTAATGGTATACCAACACGTGCTTCAAGTGTCCGGTTACCGACTGTTACAAGCAAAGGTAAGAAACAGTACTCTAGTCGGCCTGGCCAATTTACTGCCGCGTACACTATGAGAAGAGGCCGTATGTTTGACGCTATCAATTCCTATTGAAAATATCGTCAAGTGTTATCCAATAACGATTTCTTTACGCAGTTTTCCCACGTCTAGATGCCGTACACTGCTTAAACATCTTAACATTAATTCCTAATCCATATCTATTAAAAGAAAATTGTAAATTACGGACAAGGTATCATAGACCACAAAACCGCATTATTCAAGCTTTAGGTAAAAAACCAGACAGTCGAATAAAGTGAAAGTCTGTGAGTACCGTCATAAATGGTAACATAAATACGAGTATTCTTGTACTCACAATAAAGGTTTCTCGTTATGTTTTCTCCGAAAATACGAATAAAAACAGCGTCTCTAAGTGGGGTAGTTTGGTATCTGTGGTATATTTTTTTTCACTTTCTGGTGAATGTTGGACGGAATTGTTGGTCTTATCTGGCCGCCTAGCAGCTGGTCTTCTTCACAACTCCTTGCATGCCTTTCAATTCATATCTACTCACTATCACCGGCGCCCTATCTCCATCCTGATTCGTAGGGGTTCACACTGTGCCACTATAGATACAATATGCACAGATCACATAAGAATAGATCCGCTGTCGGTTAGCAATAATGAGATAAAGGTTTAAAAACGCACTCTGAATTCATAAGATTTAAAGAACGTGCACATCACTTTAGCTAAAATGATTACTGACTGTTAAACCGTCAATAATTCGTTAAACCCAACTGCAAAAAGATGCATTAGAAAGTCGAATAATCGTTAATTGGCTTATGCCAAGCACACACGAAGAATGCAAGTTGTCATTGTGTCTCGTTCTACCGCAGTTAAGAAAGAGAGGTATCCCAGTTAGGTAGTCTGCCCCGCTGTGCGAGCTGACCGAGGCTGATAGACAGTACGTGTGTGTTTTGTGGTTACATGTAGGAGTGCACACATACAACCCACTATAGCAAATATCAGAGTATCACCGAGTTAAAGATGACAGCCATTTCAATACACTCTCTCATGTATTACTTCGCACATACAGACTTGTTCGCCGTTTGTTAAATGTTTCAACACTCTATATTTCTCTCACATAGACTGAATCGCCTGTCCGCCTTAACTACTGGGGCTACTTAACACTATCTGAAATCAGGGGGAGAAAGTTTCATCCAATTTGTAAGCAATCTGATACGATTCCTTTCAGCTCATCCCAAAGACATTTGGCAGACGATGGTCAACACTTAAATGTCCCTTCGACTACACGTGGCTGACCAAGCGGAATGAGGTGGGAATAACTGCTGAAAGGCCGAGCTTCCCTCCTGGTTGTAAAGTAGATATAGTATAGGACTGAGGTAGAGTTACGCAGCTGCTGTGTGAGTTTAGACACCATGTGTTCTTCTGTACAGCCAATGCGCTAACGACCACACAGGGGAATCCCGCCATCCCGCCATCCCGACACATCACAACCTGAGGGGTACCTTACATCAGTCGGCTCCATCTTCCACTTTTATCATCACGGGACTCCATCATTCAGACGAATGGCGATGGGTCTGTTGTCTCATCCTCGGCATACACGTGTATGCCTATATGATTGATGGGATGATCGATTGATTAATTGGTGTTAGACTCCCTACATAAGGGTATTTTAACTAATATGACTGGGCAATATGTAGCGAAACTAAATTTAACATATTGTGCCAAGTGTTGTACTTTGTTGGAAAATGAATCTTCCTCCAGTGCTAAATAAAAACAGTATATAAGTGACTATATATCACCCAGCTTGTGGTCCGGGTTTATATCAGCAGAATTCAGCAGACACTCTTCAGCAGATAGCAATAAACACTTAGTCAACAGAACAATCATTTTTCTTTGAACTGCACTTCCGCATTCGCACCAAGTTGTCACTAATTGCCATAAATAGTATATTATGCAATAAATATACAAGGAAATTGTCCGTTAAAGTATGAGGCGTTTTTAGCCTTTCTGAAATAAACGTAATTTCCAGTTCTAATCCTGTGTTAACAAGTTTATCTTAACTGGATACAAAGACATGTCGAAAAACATTTGTCACTCGTCGATTCACCTGCATCTATTGAGCCACTAAACGTTAGTCTTTTCTGATCGTTGTCCGATCTCACATCCTCTTAACTAACGCTCTGTAAAGTTAGTGTAGACACGGTTAACACTATCCATTTGCCAACACGTTCGCATATACAAGTAACGCAGTGTTTTGTCTGATCTGCGAAATCCAGCCCATTTACAATGGCCGTACTATCATCCAATTCACCGGCAGATCTCATCAGATATCGAGTTATTTGATTAGATGCCTTAACAATGCCATTCCAGCCTCCATTAAACCATACAAGGACCTGTTCATGTGTCGCCAATATTAGACACACCCTAAAACGGGCTCGCTATTTGACTGAAACTCCGATCTAGTTCACTAAATGTGAGGACCGCGCATGTACAGAGACCCGAACTAGTGAAAATCCACACGCCAATTATAGCAAAGAGTTTATTCAATTGACGAGGCTCGTATATCATGAACAGGTGTTGATGTTAAATAATGCATTCACGGCAAAACGATTATACCACCGTTTAATTCATTTAATATTTTCAATAAATAATATACCACTTGTAAACGGAAGGTAACGGGTATGTAGCCACTCGAATAATGCTTTGCTATATCCACGCATGGGATGTCTGAAGTAGCTGAGAGCACTATTCGAACTGCGACAGTTGGCAGGTATTTTTATGTTATCATTGACAAACAAACAAGTATTACACTTATGTTAGCGCATGTAGTCCTACTTTAGTCAGTTTATTTTCAGACTTCTTTACCATTAAATTAATATTTACTATTGCTACTATATTAACTAGTCATTTAACCCGTCGTGTCTTGCATCCAAATTCGCCATAATAAGACACTTGCCCCCGATCTGTAGAGCATGTGCTCATAAACCCCGCCCTTCTCCGAGACGATTTGATGGTACCGTTGTAAAATATAAACTGCTTAATAAAACGCGAATCTGTCACGATCAAAGCGGAGCAGCAAAACAACCGTCTATACATAGCAGTAGGGGAAGTCATAAAAGGGCTAGTTCATCTGTTCCCTGCACTATGAGGTAAACTCAAGCGTGTGCTGTTTTCATGGTAAAGTAAGACACACATTTAACGTAAACAAATTGCTATGTATTGAAGCGGATTTTATACCACGTATATAAGATAACCCATACAAATCTATCATCTTGTGTACATGATAAAACCTATGTAGCCGGACCCCGCATGGTTCATGGAGTATTGGCTCTGTGTTACGCTTACTACAGTCCGACGCAACAATACATGCGCTTACGAATTCTAAAAATGCAAAACAAGCACTGGTCTATGATAACCCCCCACCCTCACGCGTGTGTATACGTATATTATTGTAATAGCGGTCAATACAAATCAAGTGTATCAAAATTGGATTGTTTAAATATTTGTTTTGGGCCCAACCACAGCAGCTGTGTATAATGATAAGCACAGAGACGTGCTACACTTCTTGTCTATACCAGCTACACGGAAACGGACTTCAGTAATCTAGTCTTTATAAGGCACATCATACAAACCAGAAAGGCCTATTTAAACGAGGAGAAAATAAATATCGCTTGTATTGCTAATATGTTAAACTTTGTATCAAAACATATGTATGAAAAGCTATTTAGTCAACTGATGCGTAGACATTTAGGAATAAAAAGGGGTTGCCGCTTAGTGTAATAAAAACGTTTAGTGTAGTAAAAACGCTTAGTGTAGTAAAAACGCTTAGTGTAATAAAAACGATTAGTGTAATAAAACAACACTTAGTGTAATAAAAACGCTGAGTGTGAAACAACACTAATAGTGTAACAAAAACGCTGAGTGTTAAACAACACTTAGTGTCACAAACACGCTGAGTGTAAAGCAACACTTAGTGTAATAGATATGCTTAGTGTAAAGCAACATTCCTGTTCCGCTGTCAACCGGATCTCAATCTAAAACTAGGTCCAAATTCAAAAATCGAAGACTAGAGTGGTGTGTGGATGGTATTGAATATATGAATCCCGAAAATTCATTTATTTCCCATCAACAGAAACTATGTAATTTTGGGAGCAGTTGCTTTGAGGGGGAGGGGGAGGGG
>JAQQZZ010084197.1:0-35513 GCA_030265115.1 Mopalia vespertina
GATAATGCACCAATGGGAATGGATAAAAATCCATACATGTAAAGGGAGTAACATACTACCTAGATCAACGAGACAATTGATTGGTTGATTTTCCCACAACGTACATCTGATTCACCAGGTCAAACGTTTTTTTTTCTCCTAAAACCAAACAACGCACTTGTAATAAAAATTATCATCCATACAAGGAACAACATCGTCAATTAGATTGATTTGCTTGTTTGATTGGGGTTTAATGCCGTACTTGAGGTTATTTCACTCACATGACGGTGTGCCAGCCCAATGGTTGAAGGAAACCACCCTCGCTGCTACAGGTAAAAAAGAAAGACAACACGAGACAAACACAGGACAATCACAGGACGCAATACAGAGACATTACAAACAGGCCGGATTCCTGCTCCTCTTCAGTTGTGAGAGCACCAGGGCAACAGGAAGCTCCCTACAACCACCCACTCGTCAATAAGAGATGTAAACTTGACTGACAAGGATGAGCAATGCACATTTTCGCTTCAAAATAGCTTTTGAAACAGCCAGGATTTGTTTAGTTCTCGTAGTAAAAAAAAACACAAAAAAACCCTAATATAATATTTTCGGTTAACAGGTTATTCAAATCAATCTTCTTCAAAAAATAAAACCTACTGACACGTGAATAAAACAGTCATTATAAAAATTATTTGGTTGGGTTTTAATCGTCTTATCCGTCTATTCACTTTACCAGAGACTTACTGCTTTATCTTACTGTAGTCCATAAAATCGTCGTTGGATTCGGTTTATCTTTTTTAATGACTGTTTAATTATCTCGTACAGCCATTAAACAGGAGTCGGTTTCTTCCCACAGATATAATTCATGCCGACAGGTGGCGCTGTGCTGCATTGTGAACACATGTTTTGCATATACACAGTTTTGTCATTCCTGTGACATGATATCTTTACGTGTCGGTACTGCACATGCGCATGTTACATTATAATATCTTCGGATTTCAGAATAATAGCAATAAACTTGTATACATGTTTCCTGGAATCTTTTATGCTGTGTGTGTTCCATATATCTATTTATTGCTACACTTTGTTGCCTGGATGTATTTGACTAACTTATCACTTCTTTATTTTTGCATCATACATACACAATAACATATACATTCAGAATATTATAACTTTTAAAGAAATTATTATTTTGGCTTTGCACTATCACTGTCTAGCATGATATTCAAACTGCTGGGTTCATTTTCATATTATTGAAATAATATTTAACTGCGGTTAAATTCTACACAGATTCTGAATTAAAAAGTAATATTCGTTATTTGGTGTTAAACTTTATACTCAAGAGTAGCTGACTAATAAGAATACTTGACATAGTTGTCAATAGATAGAAACCCATTGGAAACACAGTGATATCGATACTCAGGTTTCAGCAACCACTTTTAACATTTTATTTTAAGACCTAGGACGGAAATGCTGTCTGAAACTAGTTATATGCGAGACACATTGAAGGAGATCCAGCAGCCCAAATCACCTACTACTCAGCCTAGGAGAGGGTTGTTGAATGACAGTCTAAAGTATTGTGAGGCAACGTAAGAGGACCTTACGGGAAGTAATGTAAAAAATGTTAGGCAAAACATTCCGCCTGGGGTATTTCGAGAGACCACCCAGACAGACTGAAGTGACGACATACTGGTTTATTATGCAGCTAACCCCATTCACCCTTCCACCGTCAGTGTCAAGCCCCTTCTGATTGCTACATGATTACACACACGTGCCATTTGTTTTACATATAAGTTTCATTTTGATCAAAAAAAATATCTATGACATTGTATAATTATGATTCTATATAAAAACCGATGTTATACTAAAATCAAACCGTCTGTGGAAAGTTTACCGGTGTTATTCCGGTTAGGCTCTTACCTAAGGTTATTTCACCAGCATGGAAGCGCACCACCCCTATTGGTAAAGCAACTCACTCTTAGGGTCATTTAGTAACCGCCGAGTTCCATCTAGATTTTTAACGCAGACTAGGAACTTTTGGATAAACCCGCGACATCACTATCTTATAACGGGAAGTCACGAGACGTGGCACTGCTTTTATCCACAGTTACGAAACAAACCAGCTGCTTACAAATTTGTAAATGTGTAGCCTTATGTCGGTCAATATTAAATGGAACAATTTTATGATTAAAGAATAAATAGATTTGTAAGTATCTTTTGTTTGTTTGTTTGATTGGGGTTTAACGTCGTACTCAAGGGTATTTCACTTATATGACGACTTGCCAGCCCAATGGGCGGCGGAAACCACCCTCGACACCACTGGCAACCAACAAAGACAAGACGGAACAAATACAGGACAATAACAGGACGTAATACAGACACCACAAACAAATCGGCTTCCTATTCCCCTTTAGCCCTGAGATCACCTGGGCAAACATGAAGCTCCCTCCAACTTTTGAAACTGAATTGCATTAATCTACATCTGAAGGACATCATATCATAGTTTCGTTGTATTTATTCAGCTTTATTTTGCCTGGCTACGATCGCACAATTTACGCCATTTTAGCGATTATGACTACATTCAAAATGGTCCTTGTTAATGACCAAGCGGGATGTGCGTAAGTCATAGAGGTAAGACGACGACGGTTTTAACCTAATGCCTTATGATCAGTGGCAGCAAACACAGTTCAAAGCTACGCATTAGACGGAACAGAGTAACCATTTATATTGCTACACTTGGAACAAATCAGCCCCATTGTGCAATTTACAATAGGGAATACGATTTCAGAGAAAACTCCTAACCAGCACACACAAACAATACGATTGGTTGGTGTTTAATTTTGAGCTCAGAGCCGGATTAGGAGCCAAAAAAATGCCACAAGCACTTACAAAATGTTGTTGTCCCTGTATATATGTAATTCAAAACATAAACAATAATCAACCATATAATCAAATTGTCTTTTGATTGTCAAAGTGAAACAAAACAAATAGGAAAATGGAAAATAATGTTTATTTGTATATGTGTCGTGCCCACTCCGCTCGATGCCATAAGCAGTTGCTTACTTTGCTCAATGGTTAATCCAGCCCTGACTGTGCTTAATGGTATTTCACTTATATGACGGCGGTGTACTTCCAAATAGCAACAGCTAGTGAAGAGCAACACAACCATATAGAATGTGAAGTGTTCTATACAAACGCTCTCACTGACGTCACACTGTTTGATTGGGGTTTAACGCCGTACTTAAGGTTATTTCACTCACATTTGGGATGACCCCGCGCCTTCACTAACTTACCAGAAAGTCACGTGGCGGAGGACTGCTTTTAGCCACAGATACGAAAAATTCCAGCTGTTTAAAAATTTGACAATGTGTAATGTGTGTCAACATTAAGCGGAACAATTTTTTGAATTAAAAATAAGTACATTTTCTTTAAAAAATGGAATTGCATTGATCTACATCTGAATACTCCCGGTGTATTTGTATACAGTTATAATTTGCCTGTCTACGACCGCACAATTTACGCCGTTTTATCGAATATCACTACACTCAAAATGGTCCTGGTTTATGACTCAGCGGGCTGTACGTAAGTCATGGAGGTAAGACGGCGACGGTCTTAATCAAATGATTGATGAATTCCCATTGCCGTTGTTGTTGTGACACTATTTAAAGGAAAAGCCGGTTGACCTTAAAACTGAAATGAGTAAATATTACCAATCGATTAAAAATGTATAAGAGAATAAAATCTTTACAAAACCCGAACGCTAGTAGCGGAAGATAAACACCAAACGGAATTCCTCTCTGTCTTACAGTTAAATGAAATTGTCTTCTTTCTTCATCAACAAAAAGTAGGCTTTTGAAGATGACGTCAGTTAACGTTAATCTCAACATAAACGACTGGAGCCAGTTGTTCAAAGCACTATTAAAATTAATCCTAGATTAGATGACGTCATTCCATGTCGAAGGCATATCTCTAATCCTGGATTAGTGTTTTAATCTGCTACTAGCGACTAAGATTTGTTTTTAGCTACTCGGCCCTGTTCAAAACATTTAATACGTTCAATAGATCTCGGCGAAATGTAGAATAATGGGATTCGTCAATTAGTTCGACTGTCTTATGTTTACATAAGGTATTAATGGAGGTTTTAATAGTTCTACAACTTTACGTATTATATATTCAAACGTTAGATGTTTTCAGGCATATAGAGAGAAACGGTATTGTAGATACTATATCAATTCTGTGTAAGTATTTTAAAAGGATATATATCATTGACTGTCTTATACGCTTATTTTTGGAGTAGCGTAAAACAGTTATATGTGTAGACCGGAATTAATGTATAAGCATGCCAAAGAGCGCTGTGTATAGAAAGCTACATAAGTAAAGCTGCTGGGTTTCTATAATGACTTAATAGAGCCACCGCCCATCTGACAGCACTGGAATGAAGGGGCAATAGGAAATAGCTGACAGAAAGAAAAACAGTCTGCCCGAATGAAAACTATAGAAGCATAGACGACAAAAATATCTACGGCTAATGTGTGAAGTAATCCGGGACCACTTTCATGTCTTTCATCGAAGTGGAAGGCAGGGAAGAAAAGTGACCCACCACAGCCGCCAGTCAGACACCTCACAGCTGGAGGAGACAATCCGACCAGCAAGCTTCTCACCCCTCTCCCTTTTATCCAACTTTTTTATATATATATTTTCCCAGAATGTTTTGAGAAAAAGTCTTGTGGCACATGAAGAATCACAGGCCGACTTCAGAGTCCCGTGCGCGCGGAATCTGATAGATCGTTTCTCCTTTTAACGCGTCCAGCGCCCGAAGCTCAACGAAACTGATGTACATTATCGCGCCATCTGTCGATATGGTCAATGTTGGATTTGACAGTACCATAGCCGTCGACTCCTAACGTCTGGAAACCATGAGAAAAGACACTCGGAAAATTTCACCGGCCTCAAGTGGATCGGAATACCTCACATTTTACTACAGAGCGGGGAATAATTGCTCCGCTCGCCTATAAAATAGTTTGTCGCCATCTGTTTTTAAACACCGCTGAACACTCTGGATCAATCTGGTGTGTCTCATACATTTTAATGGCAATTAATTCTTGCAAAACACTCGATCTGAGAATGAGTTTTGCCTTTTGTAGTATCTTTATTATTCTATAGATGGTTTATCGAAAGCACGATCTGATTCTCTGATCGTTTCAGACATCATCGAATGCCTTTTCTCAATAAGTGAACTAATTAGGTACAATACCAGAATGAATCTAAGTAAAATGTTTGAATGTGAACTTTAGAATAAGCCCACGCTTGTGCCAATACTAGCAGCAATTGAATTCCAACAGACACTTCTTTATTGATATCACTTGATCATAAATAATTGATCTGTTATCCATATTCATTTTTGTTTAAACTATTATGAACAAGTAGTTCGTCGTACATACGAATGTCATGTAAAGCATACAAAGTAAATAATATTACTTGATATTAAATAACTTATTTATGATCAATATTCGTTTTTGTTAAAACTACTATACTCCTTTAACAGGTAGTTCGTCGTACATACGACTGTCGTGAGTTTTAATGCATACAAAGTAAATAATATTACTTGATCTTAAATAATTTATTTATGAACCTTACTCGTTTATGTTAAAACTACTATACGCCTTTAACAAGTAGTTCGTCGCAACTACGAATGCCGTGTGTTTTAAAGTATACAATGCAAGTTTTATGCAATCAGCAATGGAAACCATTTTAATGGTAATTTCGTAATTCGGATGTCTGGTCGGATACATTCTACATAAATTTCTTTTCACTTGAACCAGTCGGATACACAATGTTTCATCCCCGGATCGCTCTATCATTGTCTTCGAAATCCTCAGACTGGGAAACATCTATTCGGCACAACGGTTGGTTACAAGCTATTGGGTGGGATCATAAGTAGCAAGGTAATGGCCCAGGAAACGTTTCGCTGGCGGTGTGTGGTCTCGGATGTCGCTGTGTAAACCTCCTTTCTATGGCATCCATGGCTCTTCGTTCTCACTAAATTGCCTCTGGATGTCTGATCGGTTTTAAACAAATCTGCCCAGGATAGATTTGTTACGTCACCGTGTATTGTCTTCTACTTAGGCCTATCTGCATTCATTCTGCGTGAGAAAACTACACTCGTCCATCAGCCCTATTTAATGCCATCGTTTAAAACAATGTAATTCGCCATTTGGTCCATAAGATGATCCCCTCCAAAAAAAAAAAAAACCGAAAATTAATAACATATTAATTATAACAGTGAATGTTAGACTGTTGTTCACGGAAGACTAATTGCAGATCACGTAGGGTAGTTTTTTTCGAGATGATCAGTTTCTCCACATACGCGTAATAAACAGTGGTCGCACACGACAAATAACCTAAAATATGGCGTCAGACAGCAATCAAATGGACAATCAATGAACAAAATTGCACTCCTCTCTAAATGAGACAAATTGTTGTTTTTTTTTAAACAGCTAGAACAGCTTTTAATAGTGCGCGAAACTGGCCAAATTACAGCTGAGTGGTTATCTAAAGTTACAAAACATGTTTATTTTCAGGGGTTTTTTGCGTCTATTTTAGATTGTATTTGAGTATCTGTGTGTATCAAACATTTTCTCTACCATGTAAATTTATGGAACAACTAATGTCCCGACATGAGCTTAAATTCTGCTTGCATCTTGACGATTTTCATAAAAGTGCTTAAAACTGGCTGATAAGAAATCATGTCACGTGGTTCATAACATTGGCAGTTTATACACAAAATTAGATTAATTGAGAGCAAGAAAGATTCCTTGGTCACCGAACTTCATTACATCAACCATGTTCAGGGTGAGTGAAACCCGAAGAGGACATGTTTCAGTTGTCAACCTTATAAAATAATTGATGGACTCAACAAGATTCAGTTAATTTCAAGAAACACAAACCTACAATATAAATCAGTAAACATTACAATTAAATAAGGTTTGCATGGTGAAATCAAGTATTCATATATTTAATAAATGACAAAAGACCTCCCCACCAACAACATGTCAATATTTGGAGTGTTGGACGAAGAGGCCGCGATCGATCCGCAGTTGATTATCTAACCATTCTCTCTTTGAACCTTTCTTGGTGTATTGGTCAAACATGAACGTTGAGATGTATGTTAAGCGGAGTATATGCGTGGTTATACACGTGACGTCATTGTTAAGAGACTATTTCTCAAGTATTGAAAAAAGACGAAAATTTGACTCAATAGCCATAGGATATGAACACTTTTGAATTATCTTTGATATATATCTACTATTAGTAGCTTCCAGGTTCAATCGCACCTTCTTAACTTTCTTCTGCCTAATGAGTTTGAAATGGCTTGGCGTTGATTGTGTGACAATTTCCTTCCCAGCCAACTTATTAACGGAAATAGTATTACAACATAAACGTGTCATTAATAAAGGCGAGTAATTTACCCGACAAACAAGCAAAAAACAGACAAAGGTTATAAGGATATTATGTGAAACAGCTGAAAACTATGTTAGAAAATATAACCCGACTATACATCAAAAATTTAAAAAATGTGATGATTAAATTTTATTATAAATCTTTTAGATGCAACTAAAGAACAGCTTGCTTGTCTCCACTGTGATTCGAATTCTGGTCTCTGACTAGTTTGTTTGATTTGATTAGGGCTTATCGTCGTACTTAATGTTATTTCACTCATATGACGGCATGTTAGCCCAATGGGTAAAGGAAACCAACCACGGCACCACTGACAACAAACAGAAACATCACAGAACAAATACAGGACACTCACAGGACGATACAAAGACATCACAAACATATATGCTGCCTGATCCCTTTTAGCTCAGAAAGTACCAGGACAACGGGAAGTAGGGTCAGCACTCTAGTCAGCTGAGCTATGGAGACTCACAGCTGAGCTATGGAGACTCACAGCTGAGCTATGGAGACTCACAGCTGAGCTAAGGAGACTCACAGCAAAACTACCACGAATTTCAGTCCATCCAGGTAAAGGCTGTAAATGTTTCTCCACGTGAAGCACGGACACCTACAACTCGTTTCAAATCGGTGATCGTGAAGCACGGACACCTACAACTCGTTTCAAATCGGTGATCGTGAAGTACGGACAACTACAACTCGTTTCAAATCGGTGATCGCACAGAGTTTTATGTGACCCTCGTGTTATAAGAGCTTAAACGTAAGCCAACATCGCTGTGCGTCGTTGTTTTATGTATTGTAATCGTTCGTCTGTATGAGTTATTTCACTCAAACGCGCACATACAGCCAAACGAACGAATGACGCATTCATCTTCATCACTGACAATTCGCAAAAAACAACACCGGGTATCACCGGTCGCTGAGTGCACCACAGCGACAGGAAGCTCCGACAACTTGCCCACCTTCAAGTGACGAGTATACCCTCCAATAATGTAGCCAACTCTACATAACTAGCAGCCCATGGCTAAGGGAAGTATAATGAAGTATATTATGCTATCAGATATGGAAAAACATTGGTTTTCCAACATAACATATTTATATAACTCTGCACATTATGGTTGTCATAAAACCGGAAGTGGGCTTGCCTTTATGCCTTACGTTCAGCCCGCTTGGTCATAAACCTAGTACCATTTTGAATGTCTAAACGTAGTGATATTCGCTAAAACGGCGTAATTTGTGCGGTCGTAGCAAGACAAATTACAGCTGTATAAATACACCGGGACTGTGCTTTGATGTCATTCAGCTGTAGATCAGTCCAATTCCCTTTTTAAAGATACCAGTAACACAAATCAAATAAACAAACAAATTATAAAGATACTAACAAGTTTAATCATTTTTAAATGAATAAAATTTAAAAAAGTAGAAACCCTTCGTCACTTCCTGGTAAGACAGTAATGGTGCGGGTTTATCCCAAAGTTCCCAGTCTGCGTTCAAAAGCTAGATGGTACTTTATGGTTACAAAATGGGTTTGAAGCAGAGCAGTATGTTGTGTGGAGTTATCTCCCATGGATGGTTAGTTCCGTCCTCACCACCGACAACACAATTAATATACTCGCACTATCAAAAGAGATCTATGCCCTTAGTGGTGAGAAATTACATACGACGTTTATTTGGACACAAGCTGAATATATTTTGGCTTCAGTAAGCTTTCGTCCATGGCCTTCTTTCAAACTAACCATTCATCATAACTGTAATTTCTGAATAACCACTTCTTGCTTTGAAACAGAACATTGTGTTATCCAGAAATTACATAGTTATGTTACGCAACTTCTAAATGTTGTTCAAAACTTAAACCATTCATCATGTTAAACAGTATATAGAGATATACACTCTTTAAAGCTCACTCTTAACAAAATAACCAGCTTGCTTTACAATATATCTGTAACAATACTCGGGTGAGCAATATTATACATATTGTTTTAACAGCAACCCATGGTAAATGGTTAGCAGACCTTGGTCTGTTTAAACTGAGCTCTCTTTTATTAACTTAATCTCAGTTGCCTCCGTAACTTTTCGTGCGTAGATATTTGTTTCAGTTTTAAGTATGGATACGTCATTCCGTCATGAATGATTAGTTTGTCAGGAGACCTTACTGAAGCCACCACATATATATATATAGGGTGTGTCCCATTGAACGATGTATGTTATATACTCGTACTAATTAACTGTCAGCCTCTTATGCAGAATTATGTACTTTATACATCAATCATTCGACAGCTCCATCTTAGGTCCTATTTTGTTTATTCTTTATATAACTCCTCTAATCATCTAAAATTTACTTTATTTGCCGATAATACCAGTGTTTGCTACTCTTGTTTAACTTTAAATAATGCCGTTCAACTTCTGTCACTAGTACTGTCAAACATTTCGACTTGCATGGTTGATTGAAATTTGCAAATCGACTCTCCTTTCACATTTCCAAAATTAGAAGTTATGGTTATACCGCCAATGAGGGGGCCTGTGAATATTTCGTCTGTTTATTTGGGTCCGACTCAACTGGAGGTTATTAAGGAGTTCAAGTTTCTTGGGATTGTGTTGAATGAAGATTGTCTTGGGGTTTCTTAAATATCTTTTATATCTAAAAAAAATTCCCAAAACAATTGTGTCATGAAAAATAGCCAGAAACACTTAAATAACGAGACCTTCTTACATTATATTACTCATTAATTCACCCTTATCTTTCGTATGGTAAACAATCCGTATTACCGCTCTCTCGCCCAGACTTGCCCATACCGATCCTCTATTTAAATCTCAAAATATTCTTCCCTTTCCAAAACTTTGTCTCTTTTCTATGGTACTGTCTCTTCATAAAATTGTTCATCATCCTTACTGTCTTCCTCCCCAATTTTGGTCCCTATTTTCCAGACAATCTGCTCTTCACTCTAATCCGACTAGAAGCTCTGATGTAAATCTTTACAGACCTGTAACAGGGCCTAGAGAACGGAACAGACTGCCAAATGAACTAAAAAACACTTTGTCTATGTCTATATTCAAATAACCTTGATGGTATGAAAATAACTTATGATAAATGGTGGATATAAACTCTTTACGACATTCAGCTATATCCCTCACGGTTGGCAACAGAGAACGGAGAACTAAAACTTACTTTAACTATCAGAATAACGAAGGATAAGACAAACTTTATATGTATAAACACAGGCGTCTTTAAAATGTTCAAAATTACAGTTTTGCTTATCGATACATTTGTTACACAATGACACAGTGTTGCGTATACTAACAAAATCCATCCAGCTTTGTAACATTTTATTTAAACTTTCATGCACAAGTCATAATATATGACAATAGAATGTGACATGAAGCCTAAAAAAAAAACAACAAAGGTTGGTGCAAAATATTGAATAATTAAACTTATGAAATCCATGTTTAATGTTTGTACAAGTCGAAATGAGACGCCATGTTTAGCATTTTGCCGCATTATCATAATGACAGAATCTGACGTTAAATAATTACTACTAAAATCCATCCACCGTTGTTTATTGCGTGCAAAGTCAGAACGTGCAAAGTCAGAACGTGTGGATGTTGGTAATTGACGATACGAAAATGTAAAACTTTCTATAATTCCCCTGGAAGATGTGACATTTTGGATGTGTATTGGTGAATTCCATTCAGCAGTTTTATCTCTAGGAGCCTCCTATGTATGGCTACTGGCGTTTGGCGTTACGATTAGGATGACAAAAGATGACACAAAATTGATAACGAGAAATATCCAGAATAGTAGTCTGTCAATGACTAGGGCCACTTGTCTCCACTCGTCATTGGTGTCATCCTCCAGAGACTCCTCTTCCTCTTGATCAACGATTAATTTCAGATAACTGAGGATGTCATCGATGGCTGAGCTTCTGATAGAGCTAACTGTCGAGACAGCGTCTGGAGCTGTGCGCGCCACTACACTACATCCCGCCAAGTCTTCCACCTTATCGTCTGGATCACCCGCGTTACGAGCCGCCTTTAACAGTGTACCTATATCTATGTTAAAAGCTTTTGGCGCGTCGTTTTCGGCTTTTATTTTTGACATGACTTCTCTAACCGCTGTATGTAATTTAGGTTTGGTAGATAATCTTCGCTTGATTCTCTTGACAGGGGGCCTCTCACAGCGAGTTAACCGTGCTAACCCTTGAAGGATGATAGTGCGGACCCATCGTGGTACTTCCTTTTGATTAGGAGATACGTGGTAAGTTTTTAATACTAAAACTGTAAGTATTACTGATGCACATGCCACTGCCATAGATAGAGTTAAATACATACCTAGAAAAAAAGAGAACACAATATAAGGCAATGCGAAAAATATAAGAATAATAATAATGTCAAGAAAAATGATTAGCATTGTCTACCTTATACGTAATAGTTATCATTGATGTAGTATATTTATTTGACAGTTTTGGTCAGTTTATCTTTAGTTGTAAAATAAATTTAAAGAGACCTTTCTGCAAATCGATGTGTTAGGACCTTACTCTCAATATGCTGCTAGCGGAAAGAGGACATACATAACAAATCCCATGCGGTAAAAACGGTTAAACACAGGTTCATGAACATTACATACTAGGGAGAAAAATCGCAGAACACTCTTCCTACGGAAATACAATGTGTTAATACAATTAATGAATTTAGAACACTGATTGTTAAATGACCTGGTGTTTAATGTTCTATTTTGTATCCCGAATGGGCTCATAATAAATCATACCATGTTTTGCTTGTTGTATATATCTTATCTAAATCATAATATCTTATATTATATTACAGCCTTTTCAAAAAATTGTTTCGATTCATATATTCATTCATTCATTCTTTCGTTTGTCCTTTCTTCTTACTTACTATAGAAAGTACATTTCTATACAAAAAATAATATAATGCAGAACATGTCTGAAAATTCACATACGACTTACACTGTAGTGACGATACGTATTTATGTAAATATTTAATTCGTTCTTATGCAGGCTACTTAAATGATAAAAATAACGTGTGTATCTGTAAATTGTGTATATGTTATAATGTTATTTTGCATACCTTTTTTATGCTATGTTGTTATGCAAAAAAAATTATATTTAGAACTTTTCGGAAGGAATACCGTCCGAGGAAACTAGTGTTAATCGTTATAAATAGAGCATTAAATAAGGTATATTCTATTCCTTTTACTACGTAAAACCCCAATCAAACAAAATCTATTTTTGTATATGTAAATAACTAATATTATTATTTAACAAATTTTAACAATTATGTAAATAAGACAAGGTTTAACGACGCTATCATGTATATACCCTATTAGAAACCTGTTATTATTATTAGCCGGGGTTTTTAAATACAGTATATGTCGTAACCAGTAACCACCACTGAACAGTGGTTTTTGGGGTGAGAAATTGGCTCAAACAAGAATTGTCTCCTTTAGCCATGATCTGACTGTGTTAAATTGACAACCTATTATGTTCAGTAGATCGACTTTAAAAACACATCAAACACAACACTTGCAAGAACAAATCATATACTTGGGCATGAAAACAGAACTGATTGACTTCATAATCCATATAGCATTAGTTTGATTGATTCATTGGCGTTTAACGCCATACTTAAGGTTATTTCACTCACATGACAGCGTGTCAGCCCAATGGATGAAGGAAACCACCCTCGACGCCACTGGCAACAAACAAAGACAAGACAGGACAAATACAGGACAATCACAGGACGTGACACAAAGACATCACAAGCAGATCGGCTTCATGTTGCCCCTTATCTCTGAGAGCACTAGTTCAACAGGAAGCTCCCTCCCAACCCTCGGCCCATATCTCTATAGAGATTATGACTATAAATGATTGAGCCAATATAAATCTACTCACCAATAAGAGGTAAATATTCTGAGGTTGGAGGCATGCTGTTGGCTACCAGTAACATAAACACAGAATATGACAGAAAGACGGTGATTCCTAACGTTATCTTCTCACATTCATCTGGAGGTAGACAGAAATTGAGTAAATTCAAAATACTCAACCAGATACAGGGTAAAATGATGTTCATGACGTAATACAAAATACGCCTGCGTATAACGAGTATGATTGTGACATCCGGGAAAATTCCTTTGGTACCGGGATATGTATATTCACTCCTTACAATGTCATATTGAGCCAACTGCCATTCGCCATTACTAACATAGTTCGTTAATTCTACCTCTGGTGTTTTATTGAGAATGTCTACTTGAGCTTTGGTGTAAGTCCACGACCCGAATTTCATTCTACACTTCTGACTGTCGAAAGGGAAATATGTGATGTCAAGTTGACACGAACTGCGCAGGCGTGCTGGAGGTCCCCAGAAAATACCACCGGTGTTGGATACCATGGCGTTACTCTCCATGTAACCCGTCGTGTAATCATCAGCACTTAAAAAACAAAGCAAAATGTCACATTTTACAAGATGAAACAGTATATTGTGTGCAAGACACGCATGCTGGTATATATTAAAACCATATCTCTACTGAAGAGTTTTGCATGATATACAAACAGTGTATTTCCTGAAACGGTAACTTGTTTTCCTCATCATCAGAAACTTAATCATGATTTGAACCAACATAATCATATGCTCCATATGTAACATGGGGAAAGGTTGAGTAGTAGAGTTTCTGTCTTCGGAATGACAATAATTGTAAGTGTTGGCCAGTTTTTAGATATTTTCAGAAACAAGAAAATACAGCATGTAAAAAACAAACACATTAAAAATAAAATCAAAAAAATGAAATAATTAAATATTTCAGGCGCTTTACAGAACGCCGAAGAACGAAGACTCATTTTATCACCTAATGGTAGCAAAATAAAACACCGAAATATTCAGATCAAACTTAGAAAAATTGTTACACTACTCTGGACTTTACTAAACTTATCAGTGGAAACCAAGAATCTGTATCATTAACAGCTTAACTGTCTTCACCCATTGGTTTGAAACAAAATCTCACGTTTGAGTCTATAACAGTCCGGAAAAATAGAAAGAATATGTATCCACTTGTCATGAACCGTATCTTTGATGGTTTTAATTTAAAACTGATTGACTGAAACGTTTTTGTGTGGATGATATAATTATCACCATGATGTCACACTGTCATTATCTCAGTCCAGTCTTTCTTGATATGGTTCTATATCTAAAACTCGAGGTTGAGATCTATTCAAAAACATGTCTCAAGGAGTTCGTCTAAAACATGGGATGTATCATCGGTTCTAATTAATAGATATCCTTGCGCCAGTGTGATAACTTTAAAAGAAATATACAGTTAATAAACATGTTTTGACTAAAAACCTAGTGAAGGTTATATACTATTTGGAATATCTCGTCAGTCTTACTTGCTGTAAAGTACAATGTCCGGTAACCACAGCAGATTTGCTGGTATCCGCACAATCTTCAGTCCATTATAATCCGCCGGGTCCCAAGTCAGTCGTTCATCAAACCAGTCCTAGAAGAAACAAAGACAAAAAATAAATAAATAGATTATATGGTTCCAAATTTATAACCCGTAGCGTACTGATATATTCAACATAATTGACAACACGAGGAATTGATTGTCAAAAGTACAATGGTATCATGTACATTTTGGATCGAGGCCATCTAATCTTTATAAACAAAAACTACCTAGGATTGCTACATAAATTGAGAAGATAGCTCATTTGATGATTGTTATATAATTTCGTAGATTTAAAAAAAAATCATATAGAAAAACAAAAGGTTACTTAGTTGGAACTATTAACTGTAGTCTACTTACGTGTGTTAGCCAGGCATTTGTCACCAACACTTGGTTAATTTCTTCCTGGAATGGATAGCTCAAAATTATCAAATCTTATCACCTCTACAAAATACTATTTGATGCTGTTCCTATACATTTGCAAATTATTGCAGCAATATATCTTTTGAATGATTATATTAAGGTGTTTTTTAAATATTTAACATTTTATTTAATTAGTCTTTTTGGAATTTATAAGACTCATGCAATAAAAAGAAAGACGATAAACAACGAATTGCGAAAAATGTACATCGCACTGATCTCTGTAAACTTTGTATTTAATATATGGTTTGAAATACGGCCACATTCCAAACTGAATTGGCTTTTGTACTGCAAACTAGTGACTGAATTCAAGGTTATGATATAAATTTAAATTTGAATGAACTGAAGTATATAGTTTTACATTTAAAACATGAGAACGTGCGCTTGTTGTATCGTTCATTTATCAACATTTACTAAGATAATGTAGAAAACAAAATATATGTTTATTATGTTACTTACCAGATCCAATATTTGAATCAACGTAAAACCGAATGTTACCTCAACGTTTTTACTGGAATTGTACACAGGTCGTACTCGAGCATCGTAATCCATATCCACAAATAAGTTTTGTAGCAGTCTTTGTTCATCTGTAGAACGTAGGACTGGCTTAAAGTGCGATACACTCGGCTTATTACTTTCACAATTTACCCTGGAAAATTTAGTGAAGCACAAAACTGTTAACCAACACACCAAAACATACCACATTTTGCCTCAGAAATGTTCTGTCCGGTTCGATTGCGAATAATGTCATCACCGACTAATAATTACTTTGGGCCTATAGCGCCGTTTAGTCGGTTCTTGAAGCATTTATGACCCGCATTAATTCCGATCCAAATGAGTTTTCGTTACAAACTATAAAGTAAGATATAAAACAATAGTATATCCGGTTCTGATTCTGCCACAGAACTTTGTTGACATTATCCATATTTTTACTATACGTGATAGATCTGTTTTATACACAAGACTGTATGACATGCACATATCAGCTGAACGTTTAACGTGGCATACTTTGGACGGCAGAAGAATGCCCCGAGAAACGGTAACATGCTGACTGAAAATGATACAATAGAGAACTGTGTACATGCTGAAACATGCTATGTGTGGGGAGTAAATTATACAGCTTGTCACGTGATACCTATGCGCGTGGTCTTTTAAGACTGACAATAAACACAGGACAAAACACCACTATAGTCCTATATGTGCCATGTTGACTACTGCACTGAAAATCTAACCTATATAATTTAGTCGTTAAAAAGTCTCCGAAAGACTTCATTTAGTGGTATCTTTGGAAAAACGCACACAAACTGACTGTTTGTCATAACAGGAAGAAGCCACAAGACCGCCGACAGCAGTTAACAGTAGTGTGACAATGTTTAATGGTATTCTTCCAGCCACATTAACCACTTATTTATGTTTACTTTATTTGATTGTGGTTTAACGTCGTACTCAATTGTTATTTACTTATTCCACCATGTATTGTCCACCTCTCACTCTGCCTTGATTAAATATTATACTGTGGAAACCGGGAGGAACCCTCGTTAAAATAACTCCCGTGATTAACCGAGGTCACCATATTATTATGTAATGGAATTTCTCCGATTTTTAGAAAAAATCTCACATTTCCATTGTATCTCAATGATAAGTATTCAGGAAGTATCAATAAAATAAAAGTTGTCTTAAAATTTCTATGAATAGTCGTTGAATAATAGTTGTTTCGACATGAAAAGACCAGCAAGTAATTTAACGAGGACTTTAATAAAAGTGGCTGCTACAAGACAAATCAACAACTTTTATAAAGGATACCATTTCTGTCATTAGCATGGGTTGATTTGTGGTAATGTATTTCAAATATATATTTTTGTCAGTTAGAAAACAGAAATCAATCAACCAATAAATCGACTAGCCAGTCAACATGGCTGTTATAAGCTTTTGTGATAAACAAAACAGAGTAAAGTTTTTCTGTTTTTTGGTCAAACCTCGGAAACAGTTGCTTTTTATATTACAATATATATATATATATATAATATAATATATATACATATAACAATATAACATAATTTTAAGTAGGGTTGTCCAAACATCGCTATTAGCAAGTGAGGCCGCGTCGTGGATGTTTCATACTATCGATCCCCCGCACAGGTTTGAGGGCGCGTGTTATGTAAAAAAATAATGAAAGTTTCTATTGGTTGTGAAAAGGTCAAGCTAGTTTAAACGCTGGTGGTTTCCGTTAGTTTATGTTGTGAAATACCATAAACAAACAAATAAACAAACAAACAAACCAACACACAAACCATAATAACGAGAGGTATTGTAATGGGTTGCTAACAATACAATACGGCAAACAAAATCTGGCAAACGAAATAGGCAAAACATTGAGATCAGAAATTTGTTATTACCAATTTGCCTGAATACATAAACAGGATTATAGTGTAACCATTCAATATAAAATCCAAGCAGAGATAAAGTCGTGTTTCTTTTGCTAACTTTTAATTCTAGAGAGAAGTATTGTCAGCTACACGGATAGATGGTACAATTAATAGGATAGAAAGAGTAGCACAGAGTGTAATAGACAGGGAAACCCAGAATAACAGTCTGTCCACGACTAGAGCCACCTGTTTCCATTCACTATTTATCCGATGTCTTTTCATGTTTTCTTCTGCATTACCAGAAATGTAACCTAAATACAAAGAAATTTGATTCACAATGGTTTTTCTAACACTCGTCGTAAATAATCTTGTTTCAGAAAATGAAGTCTGTCGCGATAAGTTGATAGGAGTGCTAGAACCTATTCCTGAAACATCCTCCAACTCGTGCAGTTCGCTTGTGACGTCAGGCTCACGTGAATCCTCGTCCACGTGTCTCCACGAGATGTTATTTTTTAGCAATGTTTTACACACTTCATTCAACGGAATGTCGCTAGATTTCTGATCTTCAGAATATGCCCTATTTTTGTTATGTGAGAGTTTAATCGGTGGACAGTTGCATCTTACAAGTCTCGCGAGATGATGCAGAATGAGAACTCTCACCCAATTAGGCACACCATGTCGGTGGGCAGGACTGTGGTGGAGTTTAAGCGCGAGCACAGTACATCCTAGAGAAAAACTGTTCACAGCTAGAGACAACGTCAAATAAACACCTAAAAGAGAAAAATGTGAACAGTATTATAATTGCTATAACGGTTTATGGGAATTGATATCCTTGCATTATAAATGAAATAGTGTAAGTCAATTATCTGGAAATTAAGATAATTCAACACATGGTAGCGTATTGAACCGATTCTTGCTAGAATAAATGAAGATTTAAGCATTTTAATATATAAGTTTGACAAAAAAATATTGGTGAAAGTCAATGAAAGAGTGGATTAGTTTCTCTTTTTTTCACACAAAATCCGAGATGGATGTTAGAATAAGTGGCTTCTGCCGATATAACAGAATTGTTGTCTTCAACTATAATTAAGTAACAGTTAGGCGAAATCATCTGGTCTTTGGTTGACCAAAAATAAAAGTAGTAAGGGGAGTTATTTTATATGCATCGAAATCACACAAATACTAGATGGAAATAGAACATCAAAAATAGATTAGTCTGGTCAAACAAATCTTTTTGAGTACCTCGTGATTGACAACTGAGCAAGAAGCCGACATGGTTCACTCTCTCTGTTCTAGTTTCAGTAAACATCACTACTAGGCTGCTTTATTGAATGTTATAACGGTGGTTTCCTCTATTCTATATGTTGGTATTTGTAACCTTCAAGAAACGTTAGAGTATTGCTCATAGGTGGGTAACGTGTTTCTATTCTATTCGTCATTATGGGGATCTCCCAACCATCAAAATATTATAGACAAATTCGTCAACAATTGTTTGTTTTTATTTTAGGTACACTACGGCGGTTTATTCCAACAGTTATTGCCACATTAAAATGTCAAGTGTTTTACTCTGTTGGAAAATTAATATGCTCCCAGTGCTACCTAAAGCGGTATGTCTATACGTCACAAATTGAACAGCTAAACTAATAAGTTAATTTCTGCACGCTTTAGTCACCAGATCTATTTGACTTACTGAGAACTGGAAGTGATTTCGACGATGGAGGTACACTGTTAGCCACCAACAACATGAAGAAAGCATAGGCTAGCAAGACCGTCGTTCCCAGTGTAATCTTTTCACCTTCATCAGGCGGCAGACAAAAGTCCAGTAACGTCAAAATACTCAACCAGATACACGAGAAGAGAATGTTCACGATGTAATATAAAACACGACGTTGGATAATCAGTATAACGCTCACATCAGAATAGGTTCCGACCCCTGGGTAGGTTGTTTCATGTCTGGTTGCTGTGTAATTCGTCAAATGCCATTCTCCATTGCTGATATATCGTGTAACGTCTACGTTAGGTCTCAGGTTGAGAATATCCACCTGAGAAGTGTCGTGTATCCACGAGGCGAATTTTAAACTGCATGTCTGTGTGTCGAACGGGAAATAAGCAGTGTCAAGAAGGCAAGAACTGCGCAGGCGCACTGGTGGTCCCCAAAATATTCCTCCGTCTGAGGATACCATGGCTTTCCCAAGGTGAAATCCGCTCGTAAAATCATCAGCACTGTTGGAAGACAGATACAAATTATTCCTGTATCAAGTACTACATTGAGCTGCGTGTTGTCACTGCTTTGATCGTATCTTAGGTTTGGGTAATTCAATCGTTAAGCGTGACATATTATACTCTTATTTGTACTAGAAATATTGAGCGTAAAATTTTATACGTTTTTGCTTAAATCAGTGCATGCCTTAGTCAATACTTCAATTGTTGTTAAATCCAAAAACTTTGTGTGCAATGGTAAGCATAAGAAAGACATGTGTTGCAAACTCGTCGAAAGAAATGTGTAAAGTGTAACAAAGAAAGACAGAAAAGAAAAAGAAATCAACTAATATAAACAAATAAATAAAATAAATACATATGACTTTAACAAAAATCGCCTAAAGAAGTCTAATTATCTGTAAATGATTTTTATATTATTACACGATAGCGCAAAAACAAAAAACAAAAAATTAAACATACATTAACAATGGATTGTAATCAATGTGCTCCAATACTTAGTTGAAGCCATATTCTAGATATGGTCGTATGAGGGACTTCATTAAAAGAAATAATGTACAATTTTAACTCACTTGTTATACAGGACTATATCTGGCAGCCATAACATATCAGCTGGTATCCGCATGATTCGTAGACCGTTATAATGTTGTGGATCCCAGAAGATTCGTTCGTCAACCCATGACTGTAAAATACATTTGTAATAAAGCATATGATTACAGAGAAAAGAATCCTCAGTTATACAATATCGCTATATATGTGAACTGGCATTACTGACAACAAACAAGTTATTGTAAAGTATAGTACCCATGAATGTAAATATATATTTACCATTTCTAACCAGGCATTCGTTACCAGGGCTTGAGTAGTTGCATCCTGTTAAAACACAAATTATAGCAATTTATTACATAATGTTTAGCTTTAAAAGCTAATAGCCAAATACATTCTGTAAGACAAGTAAATAATGATACTTCAGACTTGCTATACACACAAGATAAGCTAATCGTTTGTATACACGTTATATTAAAAATTGATTAGGATGAAATAAAGTGCTCGTTGAGGTTTAAATACTTTAAAATATTTGGAAGGAACAAAATTATGGAAGCCAATAGGGGCCAAACATGTTGTCATCCTTTATGCAGTCTCTCATACAACGAGAAACTGCTAAACGCCTTTCGTGTCGGGATCTCGCACTTTCGCGGTCTCGCTGTTCCGTATTTTGTTGCAATAGACAGTAACAACGATAGAGCGATAAACAAAATAAATAAATAGAAAAGAGGCGCAAAGGCGAGGTTAAACTCAATCTTTCGCAAAGTACTTTTGTAGTCTATGCATGACACAAAACAACAACAACAACAAAAACGAGGTCGCGAAAGAGTGAGACCGTGTCACGGCAGAGCGAGGTCTCGCGCTTGTGCCGTTACGAATTTTATAAGAGATGGTATCAAGGGTGCAGCATGTATGGTCGCTATCGTCTTCCATACAAAATATGGTCAGTGAGTTATTGATTATGTTTTAACGAACTTTTACATTCTACGATACGTCCTAAAAACTTAACGACTCAACATTTCAATGCAAACTAAGTAAAAACAAGCCACACACTTAACATCGTATTCATTTAAATATTAACTTTGTTAATAAAGAGAATAATCAGAAAACCTTACCAGGGCCATTATTTGCAGCAACGTTAAACCAAACGTTATTTCTACGTTGTCTGACCAGTTGTATACAGGGCGAACTTTGGCGTCATAATTACTCACAGAAAATATTTCTTCTATTAGACGCTGCTCGTCTGGAGTTTGGGAGACAGTGCCGGCGTCTTTAGCAAATGATCCTCTCCAAAATATTAAACACAGAATTAGTTCTGACCTAATCAGCATTGTGACTAGTTTTGGATTAAATATGAAATTCCAGGCAGGTAGCGCGTTTATAAAATGTTTGAAGCATAATATAATGTACATGTACCAGACGACAAATCAACAGTCAAATCTTTTCAATCAGGTAAGAGAGTACATTTACGGAGAGCAAAATATGATTATTTCCTACTATGGAAAGCATACCGAGGGCCTACCCAACATCATGCTCGTATATTCTTACAGTCTAGCGTTAAACACTATTGTCAAAGTGGGAGTGATTTAACTTAATCCTTTTAACGACAGTGGGGCGCATACCTCAGCCAGATTACCCGCAACCATGACACCGACAAAGCTATAGAAGAAAAACCAACAAATACGTGAGTCGTATGAAAACAAATGTCTTTAAATTTGTCTTAGTTGTGTGAGATTGATTAATGATTATTGTTTGACGCCACATTCAGCAGTATTTCAGCTACGCTGTTGCAAGAACACACGGTCATATTTGACAATAGCTATATAAAATTGGATACGGTAGACGAATTTACAAGATTTTAGTTAAATAACAATAACTGAATGGATAGGTAAATCAAAGGCTTAAGCACTGTGCTGTACGCATACTTTATTTTTGCTTACATTTACACATATTCCACAGAAGGCTCATCAAATGGATATGTTCTCTTTAACACGTCTTAGTAAATCTTAGGCGATGTGAACGTCATTAGAAAATAACAGCTTTTTAGTTCGCAGAGAAACTGTTTTCATGTCTTTACACAGTTATGTCCCTTTGACCAGAGTTCTATTTGTCATCCAATCACGGCTAACGCAACACCTAGTATTGGAAGATTTTTACTCGTCTGGTAACTTGATTTACGCCGCTCTGAACATTAATGTATGACCGGTATTGTTATAGGGTGATGTCATTTAGCGGGGAAATATATGTTGCTGTTAAAACAGGTAAAATTTTTACTTATAATTGTTCAAAAGCTAACTGATATTTATATATATAGAACCTAGGGTAACTTTTGGCAAGCGGCAGTAGGGCACGGTTTTATTTGTGTACTAAATTAATTTTCACTGTAGAATATGAAGTTTAATATATTAAATGGTTATTCTGGTTATTTGCAATGCGTGGATTATGAAGTTCACATGTCCTAGTATTCATTTAAGGAAGATATATTGCCTGATTCCACTGACATTCGACTTTTATCATTTATCTATAATCAGAACATCATTTCCTGCAACTCAATGTATATGACAGGCTTAGCGCGAATTACACGAATCAATTTTTTTACTTTTGCGAAAATCTGAAAATACAAATAAATCATCTTCTTTTGGATTCAGACACTGGATATTTGAAGATAATTATCTCCGTAACGCTAAGTAAACAGCTGGAAATGAATAGGGCATAAGCTCAGTACAATGTGGAATTTGTGACTATAGATTTTAACTGGAGTCAGAAATTGCTTCGTGAGATTGCATTAAATCACCAGGCTGTGAAATACAACATTTTCCAGTAAAAAAATGACACTTGTGGTTTATCACATAGAGCGTGAGATTGTTTTATTACCAAACTGCCAGTAGCTTGATTAGTAAGGCCAAAGTTGTTCTGGTTATCATCATAATAACAATAATAACAAAAGAACGAGATGGACGAGTCACATTTAAAAGATAACCGTGTCCGTCCCAAGGAAGTTGTTGGGGGGATATAGAAATGGGTTACTGTCGTCCGTCCGTTCGTCACATTTTTATTTCCGGTCAATACTTTTTGACCCATCTTATTTACTTCAGGTGGGTATACTAAAGCGGTGTCTTTGGCCATTTTAACGTTTCTACAGCACATTACTAATTTGCATATTGCAATTTTATAAATTTTAATATTTGCCATACTTTTGTTTCTTGGGCATATCCCGACAACTTGTCAATACTTTTGCACCAAACTATATATTTCAGTCGGTTATTTAAGTGGTGTCGTTCGCTGTTAATACGTTTCTACAGCCTATAACTAATTTGCATATTGCATTTTTATGTATCAAGTATGTGCCATAATCTAACGTTCAATATTTAAAGCAAACTGTTTATGCACTTTAATTAGGTACTTAAGTAGTGTTTTTTGTTATTTGTACAAATTGTACATATTGCATTCTTATAATTCTCGAACATCGTGCAATATTTAAACGAATATTTATATATACCTTCCCCTGCTAGGCAGAGACTAGAGTTCGAATCCCAATGGGAGGAAGAAGAATTTTCATTCTCTACATTGAAAATATATATCTCGATGAAAATTCGTGGCGTCTGTATTTAAGTGATGCCTTTCGCTATTTTTACATTTCTGTGGCACCTTCCTAATTTGCATATTGCCGTCTTACCGGTCAAAGGTTAGTATGTATGTTTTCGAAGTATATATCGTGAACAGTTTAACATTATTTCAGAAAACTTGATATGTACCAGTTTACATTAATGGTGCCTAAAACGACAGCTGAGGTATCTTTATCAAACTTGGTGAATATCTGCTCCTCATGTATTTGTGAAATTTGGTTAACATATCAACCAAATGGTGAACTAATGCCTGATGCTATTTATAGATGTAAACTAAATGTTAATCCGTTGACTAAGAAACAAGTTGGATTGTGACAAGCTTGAGGTAGGCTTATGTTCCGCATAATATTGACATTGACAAAAATATAGATATATTTGGTTCATAAAGTTCATAAAGACAAACTGGACCAAATATAATAAGTGATGTATTTATTGATTCTCCACATGTTCCTCAAGGTATTTGGTATGAGATTGGTGGGGGATATGGATGACTGTTTACTGAGTGTAAAATCGATTTATTAGTCATTGTATATGCATTTCATGAATATCTAACCTGCTTGATAACAGCCAAATAAAAACTCAGAATAACGCAAGCATTTGAACTCTGCCTTTTAAGTTAGTCGGGGTCCTTTGGAACGTGATGAGCGGAGACTTAAATTTGGCTTTTTTGCTGGTATGAGTTAACCCCCTTTATTCGAACTCTCCATGGTGATAAAGTTGTCAAGGAATATTATTAGCGTGCTCTGTAAATGATATCTATTAGGCGGAGTGATCGATCGATAAGTTAATTTTATCTGTAAATAGAGAATCTGCAGCTTCGGCAAATAAAGGAAACAATATTGGAGAGTTATGAATAACATTGCCTCCGAGGATTAAACTTGGCTTGTTATTTAAATTCAGACAGCTGTCTCGGCTAGAATCCATAAATCATAAAATTATTTTACCCATCCCAGTTATGACAAAACGAATTTTACGACGAGGCAAACATATGCAGAAATAGATTGTACAACATTTACGATAGGAAGTTCCTTGTGACAAACGTAATAATGGATTGGAAATATAATGGTTCAAGTTCCAAAAATATTCACACAAAGGCCTACAGTTTCTGATTGCGCACAGTGAAAAGATCTCCATCAATGAAGGGAAGATCATTGGCTTTTCAATAGTTTTTTCTCTATACTTTACTAATAATTCTAAGAAATTAATAACACATCTAGAAGGCTAAGCGGTCTAGGTGGCAGGCATTTACTGCGTGCGATTTGATGCCTCACTCTGAGGGTCGTGGATTCAAATCACGAAAGCGCTATGCCGCTCTTCCAATCTATAGACAGATATTTAAGATAATTACCAAAACACAGTAGCATCTAACTTTCTTTTCCCAACAGAACATAACACCTTACATTTTGTGATTATGATAGTGTGACTGTAAGTGTTGGATTGCGTCTCCAACATATACGGTTTGGATGCACGTTAATTTTCCAACCGAATATTCGTACAACACTTCACAATTTGTTTGTGTTGCTGTTCACCCGATGGAAGAAAAGTGCCGTCACATAAGTGAAAATGTCTTAGTTGGACATTTAACATCATGCACTATTCTCCATCAATAAACATACACATTAACACAGCATTGCAAACCCATACAACTGCTAATCATACTCTAAAGGGAGTCAGGTTATTTGTGTGTATTTCACACTCTAATTAATAACTCGCCTTTAATAAGCTAACGAAGAAACAACATCGCAGCAAATTAATCACAACATTTTTATATAACTTATATAATTTAAAGTTATCATTTATCTTTTTAATCAATAAGGGTGTTGACAGTGTATGTTCACCCCGACATCAGAAGCCTCTCAAAATATTTGTTAATATCGCTGGTGTCTGAAGCATGACATGGTTCATCGGCAACCTGTCTCTGTAAATAACAGTCGGCATGGCTGAGCGGCACGCTGCCTCTGTAAATCTCAGTGTGCTTGGCTTGAAGGCACCCGGCCTCTGGAAAATAGTCTATCATGATCGCTTAATATTAGAAGACTGCGAAACACAGCCAATAACTCACAATCATACGGGTGAAATGAGAGACCGGTTTTCTGATGCGTAGCTTTGTTATGACTGAAATCATGGTACAATTAGTGACATACCGCTGGTTTAATGAAGATGATGAATACCACTGGATGTTACCGGTCACTGTGACATAGGTGCCATCTGTTCTCAAGTGCTGCTGTAAGCGTCTTTTTATTATCTCCAAAGGTTTAATAGTTCTCTGCCTTCGGAGTTGTCTGAACCTTTCACCACTGTGATATTTGCGAATTCACTGCAAGTCTCGGTCATAACACTTCCAAATGTTCATATAATGTGAAACATCATAAAATAGTACTAGCTCCTGAATGTTGGTTATTTGACCCTTATTTGTTCCATTGATACATCTACTTGACCACGTAGTTTGCTGTTTACAGTTTCGAAGAAAGGTAATAACACTTCCAACTGTTTATATATGTGGAACGTCATTAAATTAGCACTAGCTGCTGAATGTTGGTTATAGTACCCTAATTTGATTCCATTGATACATTTTCTTAAACACATAGTTTGCTGTATACAGTTTCGAAGAAATGGTAGGGCAAGGTAGGTCTCCCTAGTATAGACTAATCCCAGCTTAAAAATTGCGGTTTGTCGGTTCTCAGACAAATGTAGCTTTATATTTGCGAAAACGAAACTCATAAGGTTTTATTTACGTGTATGTGTTACTTTACAATATTGCCTGTACCGCCAGTGTAAAACAGCGTGGATTGGGTCTCCCTTGCCGTAAAGCGATAAAGTTATTTCGCAAAAGGACGCCGTAACCCGCATATTAGGTATGTAACGCATGTGTTTGTCAAAATAATCATTCTAAAAGTAGTGTAATTGAGTACATTTAAAAGCTAGTTCAGCATGTGTACGACGGGATTTTCATTTAAATGGTATAGTATAATGAAACACATACATGTATTCCAAAGGATTTTCATTTCTATCGTGTTTTGGATCGAATCTTGAATCTATTGTTCTAAGGGTTTTTCGACAGGATGTTCATTCAAGTTATACTGTTATTGAACATATTTAAGTGACTAGTTTAACATGTTTTCGATGTTCATTAATTCTAATTGTATAGTTATTGAAAGCATTAAAGTGACTTAATTATTATTTTTCGACTGGATGTTCATTGATTCGTTATATTGTTGTTAGACACATTTAAATAACTATTTTTTTTTAGACAGGATGTTTATTCTAACGGTAATAATATTCTATCAAAAATCAGTGCCAGATTAGAGTTATATAAAATCAAATCGAGTTAAAGAATATATAAGAAAGCTGTTTAATTCGTACAGGAATGCTGGTTCTGTTCAAAACGTGATGAAAATGGTTTTATAGTTAACGTGACATTTTGATAGGTATACCTTGTTTATGCATATCCTTGACAGATGTTTTACTTCGTGTGAGATGTATGGGCGAATCTAAGCACTAATGCGTATAAAATTGAGTTGTACGGCAATCTATTTTCCAAGTCATCCCTCATTTCTTCTGTCTGGCCGTAACCTCTTTTGAATTTATGTGCATATTAGGATATTGTTATGTTCAGAGAACAAATCATCAACCGTTTAACTTGTCGCTTTGTCTCCTATTAGAGATTTAGAACCTCACAAATAGTACATAATGGAAGTTGTTGAAGAGTCAATTGTTACAAGCGTCTTGACGTATGTTTTCCGTTTGTGACAGCGACTAAATTGATGTGGAAGACTACCTCCCTTAAGGGAAGAGGACAGTGAACTACTCAGTTTTAAACATTTGACATCCGCATAACATCCCTTTTTGTAGCTTTTTTTGTTCTTCATCAGATGTCGACGGACTTTTTTCTTGATTATAAATTCATTCATTTCACCAAAATTCACCAAAAGCCTTTTCTCTATTTGCACATGAAATGCCCACGTAAGGCTAGAATAAAACCTTAAAGGATTATCTCTCCAAAGTAGACGATTTAATATAACGTAATAAACGGAGTATTACTACATACAGACATTAATTAACATAAATACAAATGTTTCATTATTAGTTACAGTTCTTAATGAATCCGTTCTCAGATATTTACACAAATACTGTGTTTTGCTCAAGCCGTTTGTGTTTTGAAGAGCGATTTCGATATACCTATAATTAAGATAAACGACATGGGTTCAGATATATTGTTTAATATGTTGGTGTAATAAATTACTATCTGCATATAAGCTATTCCAGACTAAACCCTATCAAATCTCGGTGTCTTTTATAGTATGGCGTATGGTGTTCGCGCTATGGTCATAGAGTGCGTACCACGACCATAAGGTGCGTAGAGTATGGTAAACACCATCAAGAGACAATACATTTTAGTATTCAAGTTAATGTTGGTGAACGTCCGATGTGGGTATTTATGATAAATATTTCGATAATCTCTGAAAGCCGACGATTTCATATAGTTGATACACTTTATATTCATATGGAGTGGCCCGGTCACTTTAACCTATGTTGTGGCCGTTATCCCCAACTGTATAAAAACCATGGCCTAATTAGCCTAGGATAACCTGTCTCGTCCAAATAGCTTTTTAAGTGTACAGAATCTACATAAACCACCAATATGTACAGCTGATTTCTATCAGATTTACCGCTACATGGACACATCAAATACAATTGTTTCTTGCTGTCGATTCCATTATAGAATATGAAATAGGACCAATATCATCGGAAGACGCATGTCTATAACTGACAGAATCCGCAATACCTTGTGTAATGTAATAAATTAAACCAATGGGAGAATGACATCTCTTCTCACTCAACCACCCCCTCCCCCCTTTAAAAATACTCCTCCCCTTACCCATTTTACAGAAGAAAAAAAAGTGCGTAAACAAACACAACACAATTATATCGATTAAAAAATATATTCAACAATCACATACATAAATATAAAGAATTCAACTGAACGTAAGACAGAATAAATTAAAGATAGTCATTTCCTCTCATCACCGGCTTAAAAGTTAAACTTATCGTATCAATGTTCTCCTAAATGGGATAGTACAAGTCCCTTATTGGAACTTTATTCCCGCCATGTCATGCTTTTGTATTTGATTTTCCTGCTTCTTTCTATTCATATGGTGAATAAAAATCCAATCCAATTAAATTGAAAGTATTGTATTTTCTTATTTCCATATGTTTGCCGCTAATAGTATAATTTATTAAACGTACTACTAAACAGGTAAAGCTAATTTGTACGTCTTGCTAATGGTTTGTAATGGCGCGCCCGTCAGGCATTCTGTTGTCACCTGGGAATGTATCGTTTATATTGGTAATCACGGCACTGTCTCCAAGCCCATCCCACGGGGTGTTAATCTCATCAATGTACAACCTAAGTGATTCGAAAATTCCGTGCAGCTAAGCGAAACACCACTTCTAGCCCGGTATACTAATTAAACCTGATTATGATAAATGTTGACATTCCAGTTAGCTTCTTGCCTTCATATATACAGTATGATTGAACGGAAGAGAATTTGATCGCCCAAAGGGATTTAAAAAATCCTACATACATCTATCCTATTACTGCTATTTTTTCTCTGTTAAAAGTAAAGTCCATCTAGACCCCTATTATATGATTGATTTGCATAAAAAGAATTCACTGTAAATAATACAAGAACGTTCTGTACTTCGACTGGAAGCATTGTCTTCTTTGGTATCATGGCTACTGCATGTAATAATTCAATAAATTTTGTTTTAATTGGCATATGAAAATCTGCAGCAGTAAATGTACATATAGGCTAACAAGATCACATCAGATATTAAAATAAGATGGGAATATGCGCACCTAATTAACCGGACATGCGAAAAAATCTGACAGAAAAAATCTCTTCAAAATATCAAATATACATACAGACGAAATACACAAAGGTAACACGACATACACAAAACTAATTAAGGACGTGATAGGTACAAAATATATTGTCATCGTGTTTTTATCTTTATGTAACGTACGTTATTGTTTAACAAGTGCCTATAGTCTCTCAAAATATCTGTGTAATATGTTGTAGTGATAATAACTGAAAGTCAATATCGATATGTTTGGAAAAGTACAAAATAAACAAGTAGTGTAGGTAAATTAAAGAGGATTGTACTGATCATGCAATTTGTACCCAATATCGTTAAATTTCCCCAAAGCAGAATATTTACAAGCTATCTAATGACATCAAAATTCAGATCATTAGCAGCGTAGTTTATATCGCACACGCACTACTCAGTGTAAAGGCAAGTGTTGACATTATGACGTACGTTTCTATCAATGTATTGGGTGGTTGGAGGGAGCTTCCTGTTGCCCTGGTGCTCTTAGAGCTAAAAAGGAACAGGAAGCCGATCTGTTTGTGAGGTCTTTGTATTTGTCCCGTGATGTCTTTGTGTGTTGCCAGTGGTGACGGGGTGGTTTATTCACCCATTGGTCTGGCACGCCGTCATGTGAGTGAAATAACCTTAAGTACGGCGTTAAACCCCAATCAAACAAACAAACAAACAAACAAACAAACACAATCGTATATTAATGTAGTTGTAAACACCATTGTAATTGTGACATACTGCTGCGGACTAGGTTTAGGTAGCCAGTAGCCTATAGTCTAATTAAGTCTACAAAGATGAAGTCATATAAATGTCAGCGGAGAAACTTGAAAGGTTTATAACATGGACAAATTTACACTTTGACTACTGGTCAAAACAAATTACCAATGGACCTCTAGAAACTAGATACATTACGAGTGGTCAGTTGGTAGCCGCTATCGTACATTTATCAATGCTCATGGAATGGACTGTTGGTCAATTCAATAACAAAAAAAACATAACAGGTTAACTCGCTTGTTTTGGGAATGCGAGTAGACTTGATATTCGAACAGGACGTAACGGCATACCTGGCGGCCTACACGTCGCTCCATGGAGACACGCGAGAGATTTTCGTGGAAGGAATCTATCTGCTGTGAGTGTGTTCGATTTGTGTGATAGGCGGACTTTCACGAGTCGCTTGAATGTTGTCCCGATGTTAGCGGTGAGTTTGCCAGCTGTGTGCGGGTCAATATTTAGAGTTGTCAAGATGGAATGTCTCATTGCCTACAGCACTTCCTTTCAAACTAGAGAAAATTAAGCTTACTCTGTTATGGATTCCCAATGGTTGGAACTTCTAGGAGAAAAATAAGACTCAATATATCGCAGGATCGTGACCTGTGGTTAACAGAACACGTGAGAAGTCTGACGGTAGGTAAGTCTTTCGTTTTCCTCAACCTGTATTGATATTATTATAATAGCATGGAACTAAAGCTCCCGACTCATTGGGACAGGTATTAACTAATACACCGCTTGGTCTATCTAAAATGTATAAATTGCGGAACTTTATTTCATACGAAAAAGGGATAGAAAGGTATCTAGGTTACTTGGTGAACTGGGTGAAGATATATATTTTCTCATATAATGTCTCTCTATATATATTTTGAATATATATATTTCTATTTTGAATAAATGAAGAGAGAAAAATTTGCCTGCCTATATGTATTATATATATAATCGTATTTCCCCTCAAGCATGTGAATCACTTACGATATGGTAAAGCTTTAAATACAGTACAGTAGAATATAAAATATATCCGAATTCGAGATTAAAACCTATTCTACCATCTTAAAGAAATTATGCCGAATACCCGTGCGTTTAATCAACCGTGACTTGAGGGATAGTGCTTTGGGACTGCAGCAAAACAACCTACACTCCAAATGTTCAACATATCTCTGTATCGGACTGCAGTAGACACTGTGTAACAGTGTCGTGTCTATTGGAATAAAGCAAACGGAAATAGACAAAGCATGGTTAATATCCAATGTTATTTAATTGGTGCTAGAAATTTTTTATACCATTTTACTTATGCAAGATGTGGTTATACCCAGTGTATGTAAACAAGTATTTATGAAATATTCGCCTACTCACAAAGTGTTCATATCAACGCATTCGAAGCCATTTATGCTACAATTAACTATTCAACTGTCCCAAATATACCACATGCAACTTCGTCTCAACCCTTCGTTTGATTGCGACAAAACTGTTCAAAGACACGAAGCAATCTGGTTTGATACATCTTAAATAATCGGACAACATGTTTACCTTAATAGTCAATTCTGAGAAATGTATAAAACTTTTAGTGTTATAGTTGCCTATTGGGAATATTTTTCTAAGCTCCAAACCAAATGTAATTCTGCTATATTTTTATCGACACTATTAAAAGGCTATTCATATAGATATTCAAATTCTTGGTGTATTAACGAGAAATATTTCAGTGTATGATTGGGTTGATAATGTTGCTTGTATTTGTAATGTGCCAAGTATTGTAAGTTTAAAATCCCAGCTTCTTAGCACCACGTATACAAGTTATTCATATCCAGTAGCGCCTATGGAGGATAATCATTCGGGAAGCATGCATTTCGTAGTCACAGCTCTAAATAATTAATGTTGAGAGTTTTGTTATAAGATTACACGACATCTTCAGATAGTTATTTCATACAAAATCCACTGCGAGGTGTATGCACTGATGTTTTTCTACCACAGGGAAGGCCAGCTGATCTAGTTTACAAACACTTAAAAAATGTCGAAGATGAAGCCATCGCTATTGGCAAAAGCTTGTGCCAAGGCGAAGCTTTATTAGAATGTCTCATTTTAGCAAACTAAATCAAATCAAAGTACTCACCTCCTCTCCAATTAGAAGTGACACGTCTACTTGGCGACTTAATCAGCCTATTAACTTAGACCATGAGGAACATACCGGATCCAATCATGCGGAACAATTGCTGTGTAATCACACGCGGTCACGGATGATTTGATAGCCAGGGCGCTAATATTGCACCGAAAAGAGATATGCGTGTGCAACACAACAAGCTCTCCAATGCAACACACGTGTTGATCGATACAGGTTCATGTCCACTTTCTATCTATCGTTATGAGAAATATATTTTTGTTCAGCTGATACACGTAAAATCAGTTTTGTCAGTTGATTTATGGATGAATGAAAAACAAGAAGCAAAAACCTTTAACGGCAATAGCTATTGAATATCATAACTAATGTATCATGATAACAGTATTCATCGTGATCAATTGTTATCACAGCAAAATGTTTCAGCTGCTTGATTACTGAATTGTATTATAGCGTTATTATTGTGCATGAGCGAAGTCTTCAGTGATTGACAAACGCGGTTGTAGCGCAATACGGCGATACCCTAAGATGAAGTCGATCACACTATTGTGCATTTGGTTATTAAAACCGTCTTCCAACACACCAAGTCTCCTATCATATCATATTGTTGGAATCCTACATAAATTATACAAACATTTTTTTTGTGACAAATGTATAGTTATGATTAAGAACAGGGATAACAAGTAAAAAAAGAAAAAGAAAGTGATACCTTGTATTATAGTATACTGTATATTGTAATCCCAAGTGATACAAACGTTTTCGACGTTAACCTGAACCATTTTAGTATGTGCCCATACTTTTCTTTATTCTGCATCTCTGTTGGATGGTTTATTTTAAATAAATGTCCTTTGATATACTTTGATTAAACCAGGCAAAACCGCAAGCGTTTTGCGTCAGTGTGTATGACCATTCCTTTTTGTTGTAAAAAATTGTCTTTATGCCGTTCTGAAATTTTTACACTCCGGTCAGGGGTTCCTTATAGGCATTAGCCTGCTTTAGCCGTCGTTAAAAATCGTTTTACGTGATTAAGTTCGAAATACAAACATGCAACAAGACAGATCAGTATGAATTCCGCAGATCGCTTTTCTTAGTAACATTTTAAATGATGTTTTTTTTTTTTCGATTTTCGCTTGGAAAGTTACTGATACATATTCTGTAAATTTACACGGTATGGAATAGCTTAAGCTTTACGTACAAACACAAAGTTGCATTCTGAATCCAATTCGTTTAAACGTACGGCTGCTAAAACCAAAAGTCATGAATTTTTACCTTATCTGCTAAATGAACTAGCTACATAATTGTTTGGAACTTCTATAAGGGCCTTAGTTATCAATTACACAAGCCTTTGTTAAATGTGTCATATTGTCCCTCCAGTTGGATATTCAATCCACTCACATAACACATTTTGGAATAGGATAACATTAGATCATTCTCCTTTTCGTCGATTCCCCGCCGAACCATTTCCGGAAGAAGATGGACAAGCATTAGTGGCTGGTTAAGGGAGTTCATATCTGATCAATAGTTACAAAGGAAAACAAATTCGATATAACAAGCTACCTGTCGAATTGACGAAAACGAATGTGTCTCTACAGGAAAGAGGTAAAAAGTGACATATTTGTTTCAATAAGAATATCCACAACTTTGAGCCTTTTTGCATTTAGAATAAAAAAATGAAACGAAAAGTTGCCTTACATCATTAAATGTAGCAATTGTGGTATATTGTTCAGATCCACACTATTAAGCGCAGTGAAAGTTTATGTTCAGTGAAGAGTGAAAACGACTTCCACATTCAAAATTAGAAACCAGCTGGCTATCAATGAAAATGACGTTGACGACGGAGTCTGTCGACAAAACAGGAAAAGCGAATCAATGTTGTGAAGAACACAACATCCGTATTAAGTCTATTTTCGCATGCTGATATGTTTATCGCTGACACTTGTTGTTCACAATGACATGTTTGACGATTAAGGAGGTTTGGTGGACAGAATAAATGTCACCACTTGTTTGTTGCAAAAAACTTTATTTGTGCACCCTAAAATGTTTTGTTTGTAAAAGTATGACTGGAGACAATTGACATCTTATCTAAATCATCGCTTGTTCGGTTTTTGAAAGAACAATAAGCTTTCGATGTTTATTTGAACATAACTCGTCAAATGCCCTTTGAAGTTGTTTGATACAAATATTGAATTTGGTGATCTTTTTAACTTACAGGCCAACACACAGTGAAGATTTCTTTATAGTCAGAAGTCAAGATTAATGTTTTTATATCCCCGCGAGATATTTGCGGGGGTATCTTAAAATAGGTGCCGTCCATCTGTCTGTCTGTCCGTCCGTCCCTTGTCATATTCCGAGTTCTATCTCCAAAAGTACTCAATGTATGAAATTTATTTTATTTAACACCTGACATATTGGGACAGTGCACTGTCATGGTGCCATTCATGCAACGTTCTTGGAAGTTTGTCTGTCCCTCCATCTGTCCGTCATTTGCCTTCACTCTACCTCCTGTCATATTCCGAGCTCCATCTACAAAAGTAATCAATGCATCGAGCTGAAATTTATCTTATTTAACAGCTGGCATATTGGGACTGTGCACTGTCATGGTGCTATTCATGTAACTTTCTTTGAAGTTTGTCTGTCCGTCCATCCGTCTGTTATTTGCCTCCACTCTACCTCCTTTCATATTCCGAGCT
>JAQQZZ010084198.1:0-12652 GCA_030265115.1 Mopalia vespertina
AGTGAGGTTCAAGTGAGAAGTGGCCATTCTGTCATTAGATCAGTGAAAATAGCAGGAGTATCCTTTACAGAAAAATCCTATAGAAAAATCTAATAGGATCCCATAGAAAAATCCAATAGGATCCCATAGAAAAATCCAATAGGATCCCATAGAAAAATCCAATAGGATCCCATAGAAAAATCCTATAGGATCCCATAGAAAAATCCAATAGGATCCCATAGAAAACTCCAAAAGGATCACATAGAAAAATTCAAAAGGATCCCATAGAAAAATCCAATAGGATCCCATAGAAAAATCCAATAGGATCCCATAGAAAAATCCTATAGGACCCATAGAAAAATCCTATAGGATCCCATAGAAAAATCCAATAGGATCCCATAGAAAAATCCAATAGGATCCCATAGAAAAATCCAAAAGGATCCCATAGAAAAACCCAATAGGATTTTGTCCAAAATAGGATTTTTCTGTAAGGGTACGAAGTTATCAATCAATCACACAAACAAACACACAATCAATCAATCAATCAATCAATCAATCAAACCATGTACATATCCTCCAGCCACAAAAAGCTACTTTAGTAAAACAACCAAATTTGTTTTTAAATTTCCTCCAATGCTTAGTAAAGCATCATGACGAGCCCTAAGTCTGAGAACCTTTCTTCTTACAGGGTGAGAGCTCCTCCATCTGGGCAACAAATGTTTCAACAAAATGACACCTATATGGTTCCTGTAGATACTGCTGTGGTCGTTCTACAAGAAGCCATGACACAGGGGTTCTTCTCTTTAGCACCCAGTTGATTTAAATATCAGGCTACCCACTGATTTTAGTAACCTTCTTCTCCTATATATGGATAAATTTTAAATGATATTTTATTTGAAGTGAAAATCTGTGTATACACACACCTGTGTTGTGTTCTTTTCAAAGCGAAGCATTAATTAAATCAGTCCTCTATAATTTTGTGAGATAACCTAACATTTCCATTTGACACGGCCTTGCTGATTTTTTAAAAATAAAGCAAAATTGCTTTATAATACAAACTCCATTGATGATGGGATTGACACGATTGACGAACACTGCAAACAATTTAGGAAACCTATAAATCAGTCCTCCTAAAATAAGTTTGCATAACCATAGGAAGACCATGTCCGGTTCGTTCTCCCTAACAGGACAGGCCTTTTTACTACAAGTGTGCACTGAATATGTATGCTCTTTATCTTGTCAATACGAGGTAACAGGACATAGATAATATTTGCCATTTAAAAAACATCTCTCTGAGAGCTTATCTAGACTATGGGATAATTTATCTCTTTTTAATTAATCGACATCCCTGCACAAGCTGGCTTACTGTAACTCTTTGAACATACATGTATATATATATATTTTTATAAATTTGAGAAAAAATTGTATGCCTTCCAAATGATGATGTCGTGATTAGAAAATGGGTTACATATCATTTTTGTTAAATAACAATGTGTTAATTGAATGTTTAACTCCAGGTAAGCCAGTACAGGCTTTAAACAAGTATTCCTATTATGCAGACATTTTAAGGACAGGTAAGTTTTTTTTTTGGCTAATAGAATTAAAATTCCAATTTACACTGATTTTTTGTTGTTGTATTTTTTGTTTTTAGGTGACAGTACAATTTAACCAGATAATGTATGTAATGATACATGATAGGTGTTTTCTCCCAATGATTAACTTGTGTTTAACCTGACATTAAAGAGGCAATCATGATGCTCCTCATGCCCCTCCACAAAAAAACTAAATTGCAGTAGCATTCTCTCCAAATATTTATATTTATATAATAATAGAGACCTGAGATTGAATCCCGGTGGAGGCAAACAAAATTTTCTTAGGGCATGTAAGTCTCATTCTCCCTTAATTGGCTTCTAGGTACCTGGTTAAAAGTCTGTTGCTATGGTTTGAATAGTGATATTCCAGAGCTGTAAGTTGTGTTTCTGTTCCATGGGTGCAGCTGTAGAACTGGAAGGGTGAATTGCTATCTTTTTAACTTTTGGTTTATGCAAAACCTAGAAAATGTATGAGGTAGCCTGAAGTGGAGTGAATAACGTGAAATATCTCCGATCACATGATGTGACTTACAAGTTACCCATACGGCTTTAGCATTCCTGTCCAGTTGATGGAAAGGCTATTAGTCACTAACAGTAGATAAAATTGGTAAAAGTGGATTAGAGACAGGGCTTCAACTTGGTGATGTCATCTAATAGCGGATTAAATTTGAGCAACAAGCTCCTAAGGCTTGAGATACTGTTGGCCTCTCTTCGTGATAGAATTAGTCAGAATATAAAGCGGCATTTTGTTCTTTTGGGATAACACTTTCTAACAACAAATATTAATTCAGAAACTTTCATATCATGACCCGACTGTATACGAATCCACGACCCTCAGAGTCATGTGTCTTGGAATATAAATGCCAGTTTGTCATAGTTTAACTGGTGTAATTCAAGCGTTTTGACTGAATAGAACTCATTAACTCCCAGCTTACATGAAAGCATCATAATATTTGAGGGTCTCTCTCTGCTCCTGGATATGTGAGTCTGCTCCTTAAGGTTAACAATCTTGACAAATAAGAAATTGATATGAAAATAAATTTATTTTGTTTCATACTGCGTCACAAGAGAAAACTTGACTGTTTCCCTTTTCCTGAAATTTGATATATATGTAAAAGGATGATTTGAGACTGCATCCAGTAAAAAGAGGTTTATGTTAAAAAATGAAGGCATTAATTTATTAATTATAAACCTTTGTCTTCAGTGCCATTCCTGCAAGTAATTAAGATATTTGAAGGCAATAAAACCACAAGAGTCCAGAGGTCTTTACTAGGAGACAAAGGTGATCTATGTCATCAACAAATGTGGGCGGTGTACACTATAAATGTGGGTCATGTCTTTCACATGATAAGGGTGGGAGGCATTTGATATTTCCCTCCACTTAAAAGTTGACATTGGGATGCTGTAATTTATGGCGTAATGAAATAAGTGCTTAAAAATTATTTTTAATGGCAGTTCTTTTATGAATTGTTTAATTTGCATGCGGGTCAGCATATGTCAACTTGACCTGGATTTTATCTTTTTTTTTTATTGGAATTAGAATGGAATTTCTTCCTTGTGTACCACATCCTGTTGTGGATTGCGCAATTGCTGTATGGGGGTGTCAATTAAAAAATAAAATGTAAGCTTATATCAATCAACAAAAAGTGAATGAATGTAAATTTTCATTCATGCAAGCCCTGTTACGGCTTCTCTAGTATTAATTTTTTAGTTTTAACTTAAATTTATAAATCCAACTTGGGTATTTAATAGAAAAAGATGAAGGCAATGCAGTGAATAATTTGTTAACGTAAGTTTAATAATAAATCAAAATAATGACAAATGTTTTTGAACAATTTTATTGGATTTATAAAATGCCTTAAACCCCTAACTTACCAGAAAACAAACATTGTGATTTAAATATTTAATATTTTGTTAGAGCTTTGTCGTTGAAGCCGACGTAGCCATATTCAAAAGTAAAACGTCCTGTTAAAGTCTCAAACAAGTTTGGCCTTACATGTAGTTGTTTGGGGGATATGTGTACCTTTAACTTAGACCAGAAGCTATAACCAATTTGTTGTCTTTATTGAATTTTTGTTTATTATTTATTAGTCTGAAATATAACAAAACAGTAAATTAGGGCTTCTTATCACAAATATTCATTTTAGTGCCGAGGGTGATTGTTAAGCCAGCTTTGTAAGTCAAAATTCTCCTTTTATCTTTTAATTCATTCTGTGAAGAAAATGAGAAGTTAACAGAGCATAAAGGTGTAGATGTATGATAAGCTGTGGGGATTTCTCACCTTAATTGCTCTTCTTTAGGCCTAATATGTTAACTTATTCTAGTACACCTGTAGGTCTGTTTGTTTTAAAATGCCATCAATAAGTAAGTGAAGAACTTCATTCTTTATGGTCATAAACAGGCTGCTTGAGAGAGCAGTGATCATCTCTCAACTAAAATGACTTTTAAACTTAACAAATTACGTATTTGTATAATTGTCAATCAGTGTTTTATGCTATGCTGAAGGTTAATAATATGCTCAATGTTTCATTCAGTTGGAAATGAATGTTCCTCCATTACCCAGGAGAAATAGCATTATATACTAGTACATGTAGCATATTACCTTTAGCCAGTGGGTGTATTCCTAGCATCATTGTACTGTCTTTACACAGTACTAGAGGAACATTAATTTTCCAGAAACACACTTTACACTTTATGGTTGTACTGTGTCTATTTTGTATGGGAATACACCACCAAAAGAGAAATAAACTGTGCTTTAAGTGAAAGACTGTTGAGAAAAGAAATTATAATACAAATGGTTTACATGTTATGAGTCTGCATACTACATTTGTTACATCAGGATTCATTTTATCAGGTCTCTGGTATATTCAATAATGGAGTCTGTATACAACATAAACTCAGGATTCAGTAAGCCTATGTACTCATGGTTCAGGTGTATTCATAGACCCATATACTCAGGATTCTGTTGCATTCATAAACCCATATACTCAGGTTTCTGGTGCATTCATAAACCCATATGCTCAGGATTCTGGTGCATTCATAAACCCATATACTCAGGTTTCTGGTACATTCATAAACCCATATACTCAGGATTCTGGTGCATTCATAAACCCATATACTCAGGATTCCGGTGCATTCATAAACCCATATACTCAGGTTTCTGGTGCATTCATAAACCCATATACTCAGGTTTCTGGTGCATTCATAAACCCATATACTCAGGTTTCCGGTGCATTCATAAACCCATATACTCAGGATTCTGGTGCATTCATAAACCCATATACTCAGGATTCTGGTGCATTCATAAACCCATATACTCAGGTTTCTGGTGCATTCATAAACCCATATACTCAGGATTCTGGTGCATTCCTAAACCCATATACTCAGGTTTCTGTTGCATTCATAAACCCATATACTCAGGTTTCTGGTGCATTCCTAAACCCATATACTCAGGTTTCTGGTGCATGCCTTGTTAATTCATAAACCTCATACCTCCGTCATTGTTTCTGTTTTAAATAAAGCAAAAAGCAAGGATAAATGTATCTATGGATGATTTGACGTACATTGGTAGAGTAAAATATGTAAAAATGTGTGGCATTTACATGTAAAGCATGAATAAGCTTACCTACTTTAATTCATGGGTGGTTTGAATTAACCCCTCCATTTAGCCAGAAAGACTACCTGAAATCCATATCATGCTAGGTCTTATCCTGTATTTAAGATCAGTATAATGTTGTATGTACTGACAAACCCCTCTATTAAGAGAGGCTGTAATTTTAACTGATGAATGAATTCTACCTGAATGAACTGTGCCTCAGTAGGTAGTTGTTGAGCTTCAGTTTCAGTAGGTAAGAGTCGGGTAAGTCTTCTAAAGATGTGGGTAACTCTAAAAGCTTTAAACACGGGGCATTGTAAAGTTAGTGTCAAACTCATGTATCTTCAGGCTTGTTGCCTAACAAGCTTTGAATTTAGTCCCAGATTAGATAATGGAAGGTCATCATGTTGAGTGGGTGCCTCTTATTCGCTATTAGCAGAAGTCTATTTATTAACTATAACACTTCTGCTATTAGTGTTTTACTCTGCTATTAACAACAAATCTTCACTTGATAAGTTAGAACCTTGATCATAAGTTTGGGCTAATATAAGATTTTGTGGTAAAAAAGTTGTATGTGCTGCCCTGAAAAAATGCTAAATTTATTTTCATAGATATGGCAACGTCCATACATTTTGGACACTTTATTTTTCAGTAACTATTTAAAAATTCAAATGTCTGAATATTTACAAGAAATATGGTAGGCATGGTTTTGTTACAGTTAAGAAAATGAAGGGTTACCTGTTTAAGTTAATGACTAGTACAGTAGGTAATCTACCTGTTAATTATAGAATGTCCCCTCTTCAAAGGATGCTATTCAGACAGGTAACCCTTGCTTAGTACCTATCATTGTTCCTGTAGAGCTGAAGGCAAAATTTAGCTGACTTATCAGATCCAGTTGTGTTGTTATTTGTGTATGGAGAACTAATACCCTACCTGAGGGAATCTTTAAAAATACAGGTGTAAGGAGACACCTGACTTAAATTGATCCTCTGTAGTTTTCAGTCAGGGAATCACCTCAATTTAAACAGGAGTTATAAATAAGCCTCTGTTGATGGGAAAACTGTTTGGTTCCTGGTGTTTGCTTCACTAAACCATCTACCTAAGGTTACAAATTCCAACAATAATTAGTGAAAAAAGATAGGTATAACTGATCGTTTGATGTTAGTCCCTCACGAACTGTCTGAAACCAATTCGTACAAAGTTAACCCAGGTAACATATATTGTAACAAAGTTTGAATTGTTAGTACATAAACTAAGCTTTTGAGTTCTTGATAAGAAACACTCATTCTCAGCAAATAGAGCATACACACATTCAAATTTATAAATCTGGTTACGGCAATATTTGTACCTGCTGATATGGCTGTATGGATAGCGAATCTGCCTACTTATCTTATTTCGATGTACCCTTCATGGGTTTAATTCCATCTGTCAATCATCATGTACCTGAGCGAGTCACACGATCAGGCTCTGGCAATTGTGGGGGTGGTTTTTACGAGGTTTCTTCTTGTTTTTCCTCATATTTAAGCAATGAACAGTGTGACATGGACAATCTGCGTCATATAAGTGAAATACCCTTGAGTACAACATTAAACCCCAATCAAACAGTGCATGAAGTATGTGACTAACAGATGCTCTGATGATCCAACCTGCTAAACACTTAATATACACCATGCAGGCTTGGATGGCTGCAGGGGTTAACATATAGAATGCAATAAACACTTAATATACACCATGCAGGCTGGGATGGCTGCAGGGGTTAACATATAGAATGCAAAGCACTGGACAACTTAACATCAGGTGTTTTTATTTACTGTAGCAGGGCTTATATAAGATGGTACCTGTATTTATTTAATTTAAGGCATTCAATCTGTATACTACCTAGATTTAGACACATATATTGTTCTTTTTGGACTGATTTTTATTGAAATACTGTTAAAGTTCTTATTTAGTTTCCAAATCATATCAGTGTGACCAGAAGTCTATTCTAGTGTGATATATATCCATTGAATTTTGTTTGCTGAGTGCTCTCAGTCAACACATTGTTTTTTAATTATTGGAAAAATAAATACCATAAATAATATCTTTTGAAATGTTTGAATTATGTCATTAATGGATGCAAAATGGATAGATTTCTTTATAAATAGTGAATAGTATTATGTATTGTATTGAAAAATAATACTTTGTCTTATGGTTGTATCGTACAGCTTAAAACACCCATCAAACACATATTATTATACAAAGCCATCAATTTTGTTTTGTTCAACTCTTTTTAAAGTAATTATCTAAAGATAAATAAATATATTTATAAAACTAATGATTTTCTTTGAAATTGCACAACTGGTGTATAGGCTTCAGATTGAATTCATAGATTTTAAGAGATGTCTCGCAGATTTATGTTTCTGGAAATGGCCTGTGCTGAATTTCATCTTGTTTGATCGTCTTAATGAGGAACTTTGAAAAGGTCACTCACGCCATTGTTACAACTTGAAAGAATGAAAGTTGAATTCACTGGCATCTCTCAATAATTACATACAGGACAAATCAAACTTGAATGAGGAAAAAAAAACACTATCAAATTGGTAAAAGTTAGAAAAAATGTTGTAAATGTGTTAAGTGTTGAAATAGAGCATAAGATAGTTGTACCATTCTGTGAGTTGGTATGATGATAGTTAACATGTGCTGATATTTTGCCATTTCTTCAGAAACCATCCCAGCCTCTATTTCCTGTACTTTGTTGATATGACAAGTGGTTGGTCTAAACAGTCCTTTCCAAGGCCAACACAATCAAAATATCTGTTTCCTTTTGCCCTTTTAGGACTGTGATTTTATAAAGATAGTTTGCAATAATGGGATCACTTCTTTAAAGATGTTGATTGTTAATATAGGTACCATTATTATGTTGAATTGGCATGGCTTGAAACAATATGGATTTGCACATTTTACTGATAAAACTTATACCATTGGTAGAACTAAATCTATTAAAGTGGGTGGTAGGTGGAGTTTCCTATGTCCTATTGCTCTCTGGGCTAGAGAGAAATACTCTCACCTATCATTGGTTATAATATACAAATCCTTTTTCTTTATAGCCTCTGGTAAAAGAATCCCTGTTTCTCGAGGATTGCCAAAACAGGAATTACTTTTAAACATCCAATTAAAATACTCTATTCACAGTTTCTAGTCTTAATCCTTATATAGACTTTTTGCCAGTTGTTTTACAGACAGCCTGTTAAACGACAGCGGCCATAGATACTGCAGTTGACATGACCTTAGTGACCTGGTTCGCAGTGATCCTGTTCTGGCCATCCTTGGAAAAAAACATGATTTTTGTCAGCAGATAAATAAAAAAAAATTTGTATATATAAACAGCCGCTGAGCATTGAGCCTAAAGGGTAAAGCCGGTGATTTGTTGTGTCATCTTTCACTTTAAACTAGTAAACTTTTCTCTTATGGTATTGTGTTTTGCAATATGTGCTTTTCTTCTACATGTACCTTATTATTGCTTGTATTACCAATGATGTCCTTCTTTACTTTGTGGATTATTGCGCCATAATATGAGTGGGACATGTGGGACATAATGCACAGCAAATAAGCAATGTTTATTAGTACTTTAAAATTGTAAAACTGGTTTTCTTCCCACCATGTGTTTCACAAGCTACTTTCTGTCTGTTTTTATCCTAAAAAACATCTATTTACAAGAAAGTTGCCTGTGACTCACCTTACATGTTTCCCGCAGTATCCATACTGGTGCAGTTGCACCACCATCATATAAGTGAAATAGTCTTTATTATAGTACGAAACCCATGCATGCAGACAAATGGATAGAAAGTGAAAATTCCACTCTCAGTATGCTGCAGTGAAAATGATGTTAAACACCAAACATGTAAATTTGGAGAGAAAAAATAAATGTGATGTTTTTACTCCCAATCATTTAAATAAGTGGAAGTAAAATTAATCTCAGTAAATAGCAGAGAATGTGGCATTAAACACCAAGCACATCAAATTGCAATAAATGTAATGTTAGATAACAAGCATTTAAATCATTGTCAAGTGGAGGAACCTTTCTTAGCAAACAGCTGTAAATGGGGTATTATGCACCAAGCACATGCAAGACATTTGCCAGAACTGTCATTTCAACCTGTTGCTTTAATCGCACATAAAACAAATGAGTTTTAAAGTTTGGACTTTTTGTAGTCAAAACTAGTGTAGAGATAGGGTGACTCTGGCCCTGAGGTTTTTCTATGAATGGTACCAACAGTAATACTACTGTTAACCACAGGCATGCGTTTTAGGGTCTGTTAGAAAAACAGTTCTGTTTGAAATGCCGTCACTTCAGTAATTTCCCCCAGACCTAGTAAACTTGACTACCCTGACAATCTGGTGATTCCTCTCTACCCACCCCTGTTTTATTTCCGTCCCCCTTGGACCTGTTTCTTGGTCTCACCCCTACCTACCCTTAGTGACCGGCCTAATTTGCATAGTTTTAAATGTTTCTCTCCGAAGGTCACCTCTGTTCAGTGTTGTAACCTGTTATATTCAAGCCTTCACTAGTGTGGTATGTCTCCAACCACAGTACTCTTCTTAACTGATATTCACTCTCCCAGAAAAACCTACCACTGTGGCGTTAAGCCCTGATTCAGCAGTCTATATAATAAAATTAGTGTTTCTCTTAATTGTAGAAGTATTTATTCATTTATAACAGGTATATCAAGATTTAAACAAAAATATGCTGATTTTTTAAAGTTTTTAATTCATTTGAGTCAGTTAAACTTAATAATGAGGTAGATTATTTGTTTAAATTCAATAAGATGTTTAAATATTCAGTTTGTATGGGTATTTTATTGAGTTGCTATTCTCTCTTTAAAAGTACACCGCTGTCATATAAGTGAATACCCTAAAGTATGGCATTTAACACCAATCAATCAATCAATAGCTATGACAGCTATATCACTGGAGTGTTTTAACAATCTTTCCTAAGGTTTTTCCACTGTATTTAATGAGACAGAGTGTAAAATCTGTCTTCATATAGTTGAAATATCGTTGAATATGGCGTTGAACAAATATACAAACACTTTCAGCAAAATTTTCACAAGCCTTCAGTCCCATAATAATGTATTGATATGGCCTACACCCAGGTGCCCTATTCGTTAAAACCTCAATGAACAATTCCGGTATACATAGGTAGATTTTTAATAAAAGTTTAAATAGGTTGAGCAGTAGCTTCACCTGACATCCTCGGATTTATTACGTAAGCTGAGCAAGGTTCACTACCTTGGAGTAAACAAATTCATTTCAAGTTAAGAGTTTTATTAAGCCCACATTGCTCCTTTTTTGGGTTAACCTAAAGGTAGTCAATTTGAATAGATAGCAGTGTCTGTGGTTGACGTGTTGCTGATAAATAATAGCAGATTCAATCCCAACTAATGGTTAGACAGTCATATAATATTATGTAACATCAGTTCTAATAGTATCAGTACTGAGTAAGGATTACCCTTCAACCCTACCCCTGATCTTGAACCCAACCCCAAATCTTAACCTATATATAATATCATATCTTCCTTCAGTGGCAGCTCCAGTGTCTTAAATCTGGGGGGAACAAGATTTGGGGCAAGACAAAGTTAAGGCGAGACAGCCCCCCCTCCACCCTAGAACCCTTTACTTTCATTTTTATAGTAACTTCAGTTTGCCATCATATAAGCGAATAACCTTAATGCAGACTGCAAACCACCAATCAATTCATTTCAGTTAAAAAAAAAAAAGGACAAAACAATATAAATTCTATTGTAAATGTATAAATTATTTCTTTCTTATCAATTCTGTTAAAAAAGAAATGTACTCAAACACTGAACAATTGTGCTCAGTGATGTGAAAGTTTGTGAGAACAGGTCTCTGTTGAAATCTGTAATTTGTAATTGTTTAACTCTTATTCCCCGAAACATTATTTTACTGTTAGCAGGTGCATCTTTCTTTACCTATATAAAGAAACCAATATAGGGAGTCAATACACAATATCGATGTCACTTCTGATCTGATGTAGTTTCATTTTGTTTTATTATGTTAGCAAAATTACTGTATCTATGTATCAAAATTTGTGCTGCAGAAAATAAGCATTTTCAATGAAAAAAATGAGTAAATCCAGAATACACTGTGTGTATGTATTAATTCGGTACTCCTTGATTTGAAAGATTTTGCAATATTGGGGCAAGAATGATGTGTGAAAGATACACAGTATCTAACGCCCTGGGTACATTGACATTACCAGAATTAAGAGGAGAATAAAATTCCCAGAAATATCTATTTATAAGGTTAGTGTGTCACTGGGGTATCGCTAACCCACCACCCAGAAAACAATACCTAAGGGGCTTGATCTTATGTCAGACTTATAATTTGTCAACTAAAAGCCATGTTTGATTGTTTTAAAATTACTGTTAGTGTTTTATAATTACTCTGAATGATGTAAATCTGGCCCTTAGAGTAATAGACGGTCGAGACATACGGGTAGGTTTGGTGTAAATATAGAATTACACTTTAATTCTTTCTTTTTTTTAAAACTAAATGGTGCAAATAACTATTTGATTGTTCCATACTAGATTTTGTTACCGGATACTCAGCCACTTATCTGAATTAATTTTTTTTGATTTAACTACATTTTGAATGTTATATTATCTATGGGATAAGCTGATAGGCCAATTTAAGCTTAGGCCTTGTACATGTAATTTACTTTTAGAGTTCGAAATGTAAGGGCAACTCCAGTATGGTTTGAATTGAACTCTATGTGACTTGAAATTACATGATTTTTTTATTAGCAAATTTATTGCTAGTCATAAACAATCTTCTCCTAACTTAACAAATCTTTTCTGAATAAAGTGGTTTCAAATGGTGTAAAAATTTGTCAATTCAAATTTTTGTCGAACATTTTGACAAATATGTAGGCTTAATGCATAAAGTGATTTTAAATGGCATACAAATTTGTTGATTCAACTTTCTGTCAAATATTTTTGCAAAACAATTTTTCTCCATTATTTAAACATCACCATATTGAGTAAGTTGAGATTTGCTTGAAATCATAAAAATTGTTTATCTATTGACATATCTTTTTCACCAACATAAAAAATGTAAGGCCTAATGCATGGAGTGATTTAAAATGGTATACAAATTTGTTGATTCAAATTTTTGTCTAATATTTTTTAAGGATTAATTTTTCTGCTGTTTGAAAATCACCTTTTAGAGTAAGTTGAGATTTGCTTGAAATCATAAAATTGTGTATCTATTTACATATCTTTTTCACCAACAACAAATGTTTAGACCTAATGCAAGAAGTGATTTGAAATGGTATACAAATTTGTTGATTCAAATTTTTGTCTAATATTTTTGAAAGACAATGTTTTCTGCTGTTTAAAAATCACCTTTTTGAGTAAGTTGAGATTTGCTTGAAATCATAAAATTGTGTATCTATTTACATATCTTTTTCACCAACAACAAATGTTTA